>BJBW01008309.1:0-47594 GCA_004320125.1 Scolopax mira
TCCCTTCCAACCCAAACCATTCTATGATTCTATGAATATCACAATATTTTCAGGCCATATTAGATATTTAATAAACTGTAGTTTGGTCAACGGTGTCCAATGTGATGCATCAAAAGTTTAAAGTGCCTAATGCCACCTGTTTGTTGCAAAGAGGAACAAATTCCACCAGTTCCTGAGTGGAACTAGGTTCTAGCTGGTCATATGTTTGAGGGAGGAGTTCACAGAAAAACAATGATCTATTCTGCTGGCTTTCCGTATGTTTCAATTTAAAGACCTCCCTGTAGAAAAGCACATCACCCTAGAACAAATTTAAGTCCACTGCCAATAGCTTCCTTCCCTTTTACCCTACAGAAAGAACTCATGGAGTCCTCAGACTCTGCAGACCACATACTGAAGCCTGATCTGTTCCATTAGGAGAGCTCTTGTATAGTTATGCACCTACTGAATGAAGTGTAGAATTGGCATATATGTGTTATTTCTTACACAGATTGAAGGATGTGCAACATAGATGCATCTAACAGCTTCTATTAAGCAAACATTGCATGTACTCCATCACAGCAGCTAATCCTGAAGCCCCAAAAAGGAATTTTATCACTGACATCACTGAGAGCAGGATTTGGCCCATGTTTCTTAACACATAGTAATGCTGAATATATATGTTGTTATATTACTGAATATTTTTTATCATATCACATGTAAGCTGACTAGAGTAGGAGTTATTTATAGAGGCTAATTCACATTTTTACAGCATATGGATGTGCTTTTCGCCAGATTTAGCATGAAATACAGTTTATGTTCACTAAGGCTGAGCTAGCTAATTAACCGTAGACAGAATTAGTGAATAACACTCTAGTAACAGTACCTCAAGGTTGCCAATAATTTCACTTGGGATTTCACCCGCTGTGGACTTCTGATCTTCAGCAGTGACACCAGCCACAGTATCTGCCTCGAAGGACTCTACCTCTGGACAAGGCTCTTCCAGGTAACCTTCTTGATCAGACCCCTAGCAGCAACCAACCACAGGAAATATGCAAGTGAGAACATCCTCCTGCTTTCTACAAGACCAAGCCCAAAGACATGGAACAATACATAAAGCCTGCTTTTGAGAACTCCTGCTCTGGCAGAGACCATCAGTGTCTCTCGTTCACTGCCCTGGCCAGGCAGATCCTGAAGTTATGAAGCTGCTTGGGGAGAGAGTCCAGAGGGACTGACTCAAATGTCCTCTATTGACTGATTAATGCATTACAAGCAACTTCATTCAATCTTGGAAGAGAATGCTATATTCTGAGGAATAAATATCATTAGCAACTGGGCTCCAATGGGGATAAATGATGTAGGAGACTCATAGAAAAACAGCTTTTTAAAAAAGGAAGAAAACTCTATACCTTAGATTCTGTCTCTGCAGCTGTTGGTGATACTATGAATGATGAATAGATATCTGAAGGTATGCCATCTTCCAGCAGAGGAGGGAAGGGAGGAACTGAAGGTGGGGCAAGTTCAATCGCATACTGTCAGTATTAAAAAAAAAAAAAAAGAAAAGAAAATGAAAAAAATGAAAGAAAAGTAATTCAGGTTTAATTATTGCTCAGAGGTTTATTACAGATTTTTTCAAATGGAAATGAAATGGCTGGCAAACAACAAAAAACAATACCTTTACTGTTACTATCCAGGTGCTCGGAATGGGAAAACATACTGAAAATTATTATAGATCAGCTTTAATTTCTGGCTGCATCTCCAGGGGCCCTCTTTATAATACTTGGAAAGAACAGATGATTTTCATAATTTCATAACACTACAGCTTCTTACTCATGTGGATAATTAAGTTTAGAAAACACAGAGCTTGGGTAACATGCAGTTTCCCCAATGCAAATTTGTCACTTCTGAACAGGGATCTTGTTGCATTTTGGTATTAAAGGGTCTAGCTGACCACCAGGGTGTTCTTTCAGCAGAGTCAGCTGGAGCAAAGTTGCAGCGACGATGCAACTAATAAGGCCCTGAGAAAAATATTTTAAGACGTAACTATAATTTAAGAATTGATAGAGGTCCAAGTTTTGGTGCTTCGTCAACATGCTCCCATTTCTCTTTCCTGTGAACACAGGAACTTCACTAGTATTCTGCTGGCGTGTGAACTGCGGCTCCAGGAGTGCTCTGTCAAGGAAATGGTCCCCCCCCCTCCTCCCCGGAGTAGCTGGATGCAGCACTTAGTCCTTCCTCAGGTTCTCACGAGTGATGCAGAAGGTGGCCCTGCAACCTCTAAAGAGACAAGGGTCTGTGATCTTTTTTTTTAAACATGGATGACATACATGCCAAATAGGGTGACAAAAAGGCATTTTTGAAGGAACAAGGAATAGGTTAATACTAAAATGATACGTATGGGGCCACTATGATGGGAAGAGCCCACTGAGAATACCAGGCAGATGTTCCAGTTCTGAGTCAGCTATTACAAACATGATTTTGCTTGGACGATGTAAGTCAACTACATTAATTCACATCAGGGTAATTGCAGCTCCCATAAATTAATTTCCTCATACCTCTGAAATCATAGTGAGGTGGATATTTGGTTTATGTAGTTACTTGCTACCATTAAACATGCTGAAGATATTAAAGGTTCTGTAAATTTACAAAAGCAATAGCAAAAATTGAAAATAAACAGTGACACTTAGCCATTGTACTTTATTGCTTTAAAAATCTCTTTTGTAGTCCTAAAGGCTTATCAGAAATTATGTTTGGACATTGTAATTATCTTTGAGATAGTCATAAAGTTCTTGCACCAAAATGAAAAAGCCTTTTGTGGAGATAAATGTTATTCTTTCTAAAATAAAAAGCTTTGCTTTCAAATTGTGTCTTTTTTTAAAACTAGAGCTATTTTGATTTAACAAATACTTCCATTTTCTCTGATTTCTCACCTTATATTTTCTTATTAAAAAGTACTAGCTGAGTTGGATGAGAATTCACAATTGCTTTCTGTTTCCCTAAAATAGCATTTTTTAGTTAGTCAGTTAACTATTGACTCAAAATATTTTCTTTGTCTAGATTAAATCATTATTCTGTTTATTCCCTCCAGTCCAAATTTTGGAAAAATGAAATAATGTAAAAAACTACACCGTGTTTTAAAATCAATTCCTGGCTGATCAATTACCTTTTTGTAGCATGGATAAGATTTTCAGAGGTTCTGTTTTAGATTAATATTTTTACTTCACTGCGTCCTTTTAAAGAGAGCCATTCTTTACTCATCTGTTCCGTGTCTAATAATAACCCTTGGATCATTAAGAAATAACTAAATTACAGCAGAACTAGTCTCTTTAATGAGCCATAATAGTCTCAACATTTAGCCAAAAGTTTTTTAAAAGACTGTGAAACTTCAATGTAGAATATGAAGTATTGTGTTTAGTAATAATAAGTTTATGAGCAGTATTACAGTTTACAGCCAAAATATAGTGACCTAAAAATGCCATTCTGCGTTGCTCCTTCCTATACATTGTGTCCTTAACAAGTCCAGGGGAAAATTAGAACGAATGAATTGTGGTGAGAGCCTGAAGCCAACAAACGTATTTAAATGAATCCTTCTGATGCAATACTTTCCTTTAAAAAATACAATTAAGTCTTTGTATTTCCTTTGAACAAAACCTCATGTTTAATAGCACCAATGGCTCTGTAGTAAAATCTATTTAAAAACAGAGAAGGAGACACAGTAAGTTTTATACAGTTACAGTTAGCTTTAAAAAATGTTGCTAATTTCTGAAGTCTGAGTAAATTTACGGTGAATTACTTCCACTGACCTACATTAAAAAATTCATCCTCCTTTTTTAATTCCTGAAGATTTGTCATTATGTGAGCATTATTCACTATGACAAAGATGTATTACTCAAAGTGTCCTCTTGAATCAATATAACTATCGAAATGTGAGAAATAGTTTGGCAAGATGATAATGCCTTAAAATTAATTGGCAATATTTGCCTGCACATTGCAGTCTGATGGGTGAGTGAGAATTCAAAAATAAAGCGATCGTAAAGCAGTTGCACAAATGTAGAGGGCATATCAGTGTCAGTCACAGATAAAAGGATGCTCCAACAGGGACTGGAGGAAGCAGAAATTAAATACAATATTCTTACTAATTCCAAGGTGCGGTGGGGTGCCAAAACCCCCCTTGAATCCAGACAAGTTGGAGCAGGCAAAATGCTGCTCTAAGATTTAGTAGAGGTTAATGTGGGAAACGTCATTCAGCGTGACCTTTACTTTCCCGTCCCCGTTGCGTCCAGCCCAGGTGCAGCCACAGACTGTCGCTGGTGTTCAGATAGTGCTCGCCAGGTACAATCCCATGCCACAATTTTTCTCTGAAATTCTTTATAGCAAAAGTTTGCATAAAGAGAGGTAAATATAAGAAGTGTCATGTTGTTCCGTACATAAACCCGCATACTTTTCTTGTTGTTGAGAGCTAGCAAATTACCTTTTTACAAATGTAGGGAGAGCAAAGACAATAAAACAGCATACAGGAAAATTTCTAAAACAGAATAATGGCAGGAAAGAAGATTGGTAAAACATTCTAATAAATGAGTTCCACAGATGTGGTAGTTATTATAAAATTAGCTTTGCATAACTTACCAATATACCATTACATTTTCTCCCAGATGTTATCTGTTACTTAAATTAATTTTGCTTAAGTTACTATTATTGCAGATTTTATCCACACTATATTTTATTATTTAAGTTTCTGTGGCATAAAACAAGCCCTGGCTGATAGCATTACTTTTAATAATATATGTAAGAGGTTTTAGTATTATACAAATGGCTGCTGGGTATATCTTAATAGTCATAGCACAGAACGTCTGCTCTCAAAATATTATGTAGATTAAAGCCAGCTATTTACTTACACTCTAATTCAAGTCATTGGAAAGGTTTGCAGTATTTATGTATGTGGTATGAAGGCAAACAATCTACTTGGGGAATAAATATCAGAGTTTGGAAATTAGTAAAGCTAAGGTCAAGGTCAGTTTGGATTTACTAACATACTTGCTGAAAATTAGAATTTATAGTTTATGCTTAGCTATTTCACAAATGAGAACAGAGACTGAGGGGGGGAGTGTATTTCCCTCTTTGATACAAGGGGTTCGTATCATATTTTAAAACCACCTTTTCAGCTTAATATTAACTGAAATTCTGTACTCCTCTCCACAGAGTCTTAACATAAATCCTCTGTAGCTAATCTTACCAAACACAAGAAAATATTTATTTATAAGGATTGGAAAAAACCAGCACGGACCATTTCTAAAGCCTTGTAACATTTTTCAAAGGCCTTTCAATGGATATGGATTTGATTTTATATAAATGATAGATGCATTTAAAAAGGGTGTTCTTTGTGTGTTATTCTCTATAGTCGTATCATCTGTGTATTTTTTAATTGTATGCCATAGGACCAGAGACCTGCACTGGTTTCTCTCTTACATATGATTGTATGTGAGATTTGCTATGAACCAAAGTATTTAATACAGGATTTACATTATTTTGCCATTTATGCTAAGCATGCCCAGCTGCACACCTACAAATGTGCTGAATTTCAGTTGCTGGAATAAAAGACATTTACAAGATAGGGTTTGTTAGCTGCTTGTATTTCATGTGGTTGAATTTGAATGAATAACTAATGGACAGAGATGGGCTGTCTCACACCAACTCAAACCAGCCTGCCTTTGGTTTTTTCCCTCTTTAACCTGCCAGCACATGCAAACACAACAAATCCACCCTGCTTGCCTTCTGAGGCATCACCCACCAGCGTTATCACAGGTGAGGAGGTTTTTGGGAGGCTGCTGATAGCTCTACAAATACATTTGCCATCCTGTTTTGCAGCAGTGCTATAGACAAGGTCCAAAGGACCAAAGGATATTACGAAGCCCTCAAAAACTCACTCAAAAAAATGCATGATCTGTGCAATGTGACTAAGATGGCAGAGCTTCCTTTTGAACTCCTTCACTGTACATGCTTGTAGGAATATTTAAAGTAGAATTAAGATCAACGAGGGACTAAACCTGGCCTCTGAAGTATGTTCCCCGGTTGCTAATGATACACATGGAAACTCTGTGTGCATGTTCCTGGGCAGGAGTTTTCAAACCACTATTCCTTAAATGAGACGAGAGTTCAGTAAGTCAAAGGTATGCTTTATGCTCTTTTTCCTGCATTTCAGAATTCAAGTTAATATGTTTTAAAGATACTTTTCCATGTTTCTGAGCTGAGATGTGAATCAACTTTGTTGAGAATACATCAGTAATTAATCTAGTCCAAAATAGCTATCTGAAGCAATTTTGTGCCTACATTGACAAAACAGGATCTACTCCTCCCCCCCAGGAAACTGTAAATCAGTCAGTGACATCTGGCCTCAAGGACATCAGAGTCATCTGAAATGTGGTAATTTATATTAATGAACATCAATATTAATTTTTAAATAAAAAGAATTTGCTACTGCCATTATGTTTACCTACGGAATATTATTTATAGCTTGTGTTCCTCCTTTCCTACATTTTGCCCATAAATTATTGTAAGGAAACACGCTGTCACAGTTACAAATATTTTTCCTTGGAGTTAATGGTTTTACATATCCTCTTACTGTTCTCAGTAACTATATGAGGGCAACAACCAGGATTTTCTTGCTACTCCAGGAACTGCTGCCAATTTTAATGCTTGACTGAGTAGAAAAGGGTGCTTCTACAAAAACAATCAAAGCCTTCCTCTCTAGAGATATCTTAATGCAGAATGCCCTTAATACCTAGATGCTGTAAGAATATCCTAACATTCCAGAAAAAAAAAATACTGATTTTACTGTGCTGCAGTCATCTATTTCTGCTTTTAGCTAGCTTCCAATTATTACTGCCAATTCACAGATTATTTAGAAAGACAAAATAAGAGACATCCAAAAAAAATATCCCCAGTTGGCTTTCATGCTGAGGACACATCACTAAATGATTCACCTTGGAATGGTCACTCTAAATTCACATTGTTTTTAGCATTGCCAAATCTCATAGAGTAATGGGATTAGAAGAGAATCTCAGCTTTCATTTAAAAATAAAGTTAGAATCTAGCTTTTACAGTTGCAGAGGAAAGATTGAAAATGAATCTTGAAAGCTCAAAAGCTAAACTGCAAGCAAAAGGAGCCAAACAACAATTATTTTTAAGCAAGTCTCATGATTTTTTGGATCTGTCTCACCATTTAAAAATGCTTGAGGTTAACAAAACCCTTTTAAAAACAATGCATACCGATTTTGAGAAGGGGCAAAGGATTTATTTTTAGTACCTGAAAGTGCAACTCTTGTATGTCAGGGCTCTTCAAAGTTCCAGCCCCTCCTTCCTACTTCAAGGGCACCCATCAAGCAAGCAAAGAGAGGCAGCCCCTGTTCTGGCTGTACAGTTATACTCAACAAGGACCTGAAGCCATTTTTAAAAAATTAATTAATTAATCCAGAGCCTTTCCCACAGCAACCACCTTGTTGGATCTACAAATATTAAAAAAAGTTAGTTTTTTTACTAGCCATTTGATCACATTAGAAAACAATGAAAGTATGTTTTGATGAACCCAGTGCACAACAGCCAGTCTAATATATTGGAGACATATGCCAGGCCAGAGCTTTACATCTCCTTCTTATGCATCTCTTTCTCCAAAGCATTGAATTTGGAAAGATCTGACATGAATGCTAAAAGCACTATGATAGAAGTATAAAAGCATATTTGGTGAGGTGCATTTTGGTGCCTCTTTCTGGGAGAAGGCTTCATACATTTTATAAAGACTTGCTGTAGTTTCATACATGCAGAAAACCATTTTGCATGAGAGCATGTGCCTTTGGCAACAAAGTGCCCTGTAAGAATTAAATTGCTTACAGGTGTAGTATTTATCACACCTGATTTAGGGGCTTTGTCAACCTCCTAAACCCCCCAAACTGCGCTTGCAGTAAGTGCAAAGGTGACTGTGTCTCCTGAGGGAAAGACAGAGCAATTAAGATAAATTAAGAAATAAAAATTGCTTAATCTACCTGGTCCACAGCAAGCACAGCCTGTTACCTCTCCCATTGATTATACAGGGAACCTAGGAAAGCTGTGTGCCTTACTCAGGCTCCCCAGTTTGCCTGGCACTGGGAAATATGAAATATTCCCTTTTTTATTCAAAGGATCACAATAGACACTCAACAGGGATTAACAGCACCACAAATTCCTCCTGCAGCCCTGAGTGTGCATGGCCAAAGCCAGATGGTTGTTGGCACTACCCTGGGCTCTTTTTTCCAGGTGTTACATCCAAGATGCAGCAACATCTCACTGGACTATTGCTGCTCCATAGGGCTTTAGGTCAACCTGTCAAAAAATGCTAATGTAGACATCCCTATCTCCAGCATGGATCTCTCTCTCTGACAGGTCTCACACTGTATACACTAGTTAGAGCAGGCGTGTGTAGGGAGCTGTGTGTTACCCCACCAGATTTCTCTTCATTACATAAAGCCTGATGACTCTGCTTAAACATGAATACAATGTACATGAAAGAAGGGCACTAAGAAGATTCCCAAAAAACTAGAAAAAGTCTGAAAGAATCCTTTGAAACAAAAAGGGTTCAAGAAGGACCTCCTGAGAAAGTCTGACAGCAGAAAAGGATTTTTTTTTGCTGTTGATACAGTAATGTGTAACCGCTGCCTCAAGTTGGAGAGAGGTCCCACCTCCTGCCTTTGTCTGCTGCCACTCTTGGACAGCCTTTCCTTCCTATCCATTTCCTCTGACACCAGCATTTTCTCCATGCAAGACTGGTCATGGACAAGTCTCTCACACGACTGCCCCATACTCTCTACATTCCTGCACCACCAATTGACAAAGCAACAAGCTCTCTCTAAACTCCTCTCAGTCATCAGGTGCATTAGATGTGAATAGACTCATCTATATTGATTCACCCCTAGCTGACGCTACAGAAAAAGCTGCTCTAACATTTAAAAGGTTGCATTAAAAAAAAAAAAAAAACAACCTAAAGAATATTGATTCTGAGCTAAGAGGAAAAAAAAATTGCTCACACAATTTAAAAATTACAATATAGATTTTTTAAAATATGCTACATTAGAAAACTTTTCAGGATATACAGTCACATAAAAATGGGGAGCTTGTGTTCTTTGTTATTAGACCTAAAACATAAAGTCTTTGCCTGAGTGTGTAAGTTTCTGTTAAAACAACAATTTGTCCTGTGGACTGTAAATTCAATTACTGTTTTTATTGGAATCACATTTTGCTTTGGAAACAATCATGCAGAAAAACAACCAGTAACTTAGACATCTTAAAAACATCTTAAAATAGGCATGGCTTTGAGAACAAATCAGTTATGGTAATTCTTCCACTGTGAACTACAATGTTTTTTAAATCCATTTCCATATTTTTAATTAACACCTAGTTCAAAAAAAAAATCTTACTGTAGGTCATTTTAATCACAAATGGGAAAACAAATTTACTTTATCAGAAAATTGACTTGACACTATTTTAGGGACTTATTTTTCATGTTTTTATCATCAAAATTAAGTTATTAACATTCATTTTCCAATTTAGGAATGCAGAAGCAAGCCAATTTTTCTCTCAAATTTCAGAGTTACAGTTTTCAGTCACCTCTCTATGTGAAACTAGTCTATTTTAGCACCAGAATAAGTACACACAGCACCAGAATAAGTACACCAGAATCAGTACACACAAAACTCCACATAAGTCTAAAATATCAGTACTTCTTTACAATTGTGTTCATATATAACTTGAATCTGCAGTATTCTAACCATAGCCTGTTAGTCAAAAGAATCCACCATTTCCTTATATCACACTTGAATTTCATATCCCATTGTAAACAGACTCTCCTGTACAATGTTATTACAGTACATGTTCATCAATTTGTTCATGCTGGATCTCAGCTTAAATTCTGTCTTGTAATACTGTCATTCACATTAAATAAAAATGCAATTGTGGAGGGGGCAGGGTTAATCTGGTGAATGCAAGAGTTAAACAAAGCTTTGTTTCAGCATAGCTTTGCTTGGTGGGTGATTTGAAATCTAATAAATTTCCTCTTGGTAAACTGCCAAAGCCAACCACACCTTGGATGATGTGAGGTTGTTTTCGAGAAGGTAACATCTCCTTACAGATTATCTCCTCCCACTTTGACTTGGAAGGTTTCTGAGAAGAAGAGTCATTTCCATTTCTGTTGGGGCATGAAATGGTTTCTTGTGAAAAAGCACATAAATCTCATTCTGCTTTGACTTGTTATGAAGCTCATGACAAACCGTATAATAATGTAGATACTGCAAAATTTGTTTAAATAAAGAATGAAAAGAAACATGCATTTCTACTGAATGATTTTTCCCCAAATAAAACAATCAAAACAAACCAACACTCACTCAACTCCTTATACCTTATAAATTCTAAGTTAACTTTATCTTTTAGAAAATTACCATACACACAAGTAACAAAACCAACAAAAAAACCTGACATTTGTTCAAAGGAGGTTTTCATAATCATACAGAATTTTATCACAAGTCAGGACTTTGAAGTGAAAATCTTGAGTTGGTTACAGAATGAGAGACTACAAAGGGCACTGGGTTGAACTGTACGCTATCAGCTTTCCTCTCTCACCCCCCCCCCCCCCCCCCCCCCCCCCCCGCCTTGTGTTTTGTCTTTTTGAGAAACTCTGTTCTACAGGAACCGGCAAAGACAATGTCACCACAAAGTTTGCACGCATTTTGCCTGATGAGATAAAGACAATGTGTCTATGATGGTCAGCTTTTACGGAAAAAAATGAAGCAATGATGTCAAAGGGATTTACTTATTTCTTCCTCTTAGCAGCACGTTTTCCCTGGCAGCTTTCCTAAATGGCAACATCATAACTACCTAGAGGGAGCAAATGCCAAACAGCAGCGTATTCTCTCTTAAGGATGCACAACTATACCCAGAAAGCTGCTATCTTTCCCTCTAACCCTCAGAAGAAAACACCTATCAGGAATATCAAATGTGTCTGGATTGCCAAGCAGAGAAGTTGAGGAGAGGGTAGAAAAATCACTAATGGCTGGAAAGCTCAGCTGCCAACAGAGAGAAAGACGGAGTGGATGGGGACACAGGAATTAAATTGGTCCTGTGGAAGGAAAGACTTATTCAGAAGCTCAGGGAAAAGGGTGGATCAACATGCAGAGGAAGAGAGCAGGAGTGATGGGAAGTCACTAACAACAGGGAGGAGAGGTAGTAAGGCTCACAGATCCATCTTCACCACGTTGGTAGCAGAGTGCAATGCTGAACTGTAACATTTATTATTCTTGCCTCAAACTCCCCTTTGGCCCCACCTGCCACACATGCCAGACTGCATGAAGCAGCCGAATCTCCAGTGTGGCTCCAACAGCATCTCTTGTCACCAAACCAAGATTTTAACCTGATTAATAACCTGAAGGTCGTATCAAAGATAGCACTCTAAAGACTTATGGAGGTGAGCCCTATTCAATTCCTTATCTACATCAAGCTATTTCCCTCTGATAATCCCTTGCTCCATCTAGGCAAAATGTCACATATCCTAGGTCCTCCCTTCATATGATTCTTTAGTTTGATTTTAGCATTTGGCAGAATGAGAAGCAACTCTCACTGGGTTTATGATTTTATGTTGGCCAGAAATATTCACCTATGCACCAAAACAGTCTTTCTCCAGGTGACACAATCCATGTATACACATATCCCTGTATCTGCTAATTTTTATTTAAGCTTAAAAGGACTAAATGCCTAAAAAAATGCCTCTCCCCCCTTCAAAAAGGCTTTTAAAGAAGGAATGATACCAAAAGCTGAAAAAAGAAAAGACTTTACAAGAGACCCTAAAGAAAAAAGAAGTTACCAAATATAATATACAAATTTTCAGTATAGTCCCTTTGCACACACTATCTTCACATTTATAGGACTGACTGGTTTAAGTGTTCTTTGCAGGTGTTCCTTATATCATGTATACACCCTGATAAATGATACTGGGTGCAAAGCTCCGTGTGGAAGAAATAAAGCTAATAGGAGACCTTTGAGAAACTTGGTCCCCAAACCAGAGACAGGTTATTTCTCTGTGACAAAAAGTAACTTAATAGATATATTTATCTCTCAATAGTAGATTAATCACAAAACAATATCTTCTACCAGAGAAAGATCTTAAGGTGCTCTTATAAGTGATAGCCAATTTGAGCAATTTAACAAGATTTTTTTTACAGCCCTAAAATTATTAAAATTGTGAACTTTAAATAATTATATTTCAACCAGTGTTTTACTAGTTCTCTCCCTACCTTCTCTGATTTTAATTTTCTCACTTGTCAGCATCTCTTGGCAGTGAGAACAAGAAAGACCTCAAACCTTTGCTGATTGCTTTCCGCGCAATCTGATTTCTATAAATTAGAAGTTGCTGATGGGGAAGCAGACAGCAGTACCCTTTGATCAAGATACACATCTTGATCTCTTTTATCATTTTTTAAAAAAACAATAATATTACAACAAAACAAAAATCATCATACAAGCTTTTCGATCAAAGTGTGTCACTGTCTGCTTCCCAGTCAACATACTGCCAGTAAATTGGCAAGGTGCCCGGAAAGAGCAGGCAGCAGCTGGTGGGTTTGATTACCATCTGTATATCCACTAATGTAGAAAATATTATGTCTCCATCTAGCGGGCAACTGCATTTAACAGGAAATTTGAAAATGGGTGGGAACCAGCATCCATGGATGGCAAAAGGAGCTTTGCTAGACTTCCCATCAGCAGAACCGGGCTCTAAAGCTGTATGAGGTTGGAAATCTATCTAAAGCAGGAAAGACATCGAAGCCCCGCTGGTGGTTCCATTGCTGGGTTGGCACTTGCCCTTGAAAAATCATGTTTTCTCCAGAAGCATTCAAAAAATATCTATCCCAACAAACCAGCTCTTTCTAATGCTCTGCAGCACCCTGGAAGTCTTAATGGCCAAATTTTGAAAATTTAAGAGATAAAAGGAAAAGAAAGTTGAGAGCAAGGATGCCATTCATGTCCAGAGCTCCTGAAATAAACAATAAGGAATTAGAGGAATATGCCAAGACAATGTCTTCCTTTAAGAAAAATTAAACTGCAGCGTATTAAAGCATTACCCCCCAAAACCACTTGATGACAAGACATGAGAAATACTACATTAACTTTCTCATGCCATTTCAGATAACATCCTTGAGTGATGTTGAATAGAAACACAGGTAACACGAGATAGGCTAATTTGTTTTTCAGAAAAGTGCTGCGGAAACAGTCCTTGGGACACAGATTTAGAATCCATGTGGGGAGAAACTGAGGCATGATCCAGCTCTCTGACAGCTCTCTCCCAACAGACACAGGACTAGAACAAACAGTTATTAAAAGATAAATTCTACCACGTTCACTCTACCACCCTCCCTTCCATCGATTACCATCCTTTTTGACAACAACTCTGCTAGCAATGTACTGACTGGACATATTTTGTGCACAGCCATCTAGAGTGAAAACTGCATCCTAATGAAGAACTATCAGTACAGCAAAAGGAAATAAAGACCAACAAGAAAATCATACTATTGATTTTTTTCCATCCACATATGGCCTAGACCTAAATTCCCTTTGCTTGAGAAATCTGTTGAGATAACTCTCCAACATAGCATGATTACGTTTCATTTAACGACTTCTCTGGATACATAATAGGCCATAAAATAGCTCTTCTTTCTCTGAGTATCTTTTAATAAAGTTGTTCAAGATGCATTCTGATTTGACATACCTAAACTGGTTACAGTAAAGTATTTTCTACTTTTATCATATACTCCATTGCATTATCAGTAAGTTTATTACTCAATAAGTAATTCATACAAAGGAACGTCAGTTTAACAGCACCTAATAGACACAGTCACTTAAGGTAGCACGTTGGCAAATTTCAGCTTTAAATCAGAAGCTGATCTGTCTATGAAGACAGATAAAAAAAATAAATCAACCTATCAGAAGAAAGCATCATTTTAAAGAAACTCAGGCATGAGTGCTTAAAAAAAATTCAATACATGTCAACAACTTTTGTGCTAATTTATTATATCACTTGTTTGTGCAGGGAGGGGATGAGATTTGTTTCAATCTCATCTAATACCCTTTATTTCAACAGAAACTACAAGAATTCGAAATGATTGCTGTTCCCTCAACAATTTGCTGTGATAGAAGCTTTATTTTTCAGGTCAGCACTCTCCGTTTTTGATTGCTCAATGGGAACGCCACAATGCCTAAAAAAGAAGGCTCTGAAACATTAGGAAATAGAAACTGCTGACTACCTGGTGAAGGAATAATGATTTATAATATATGAATAGGGGCAATAATTGGATATCAGGCTGTACTCAAAAAAGCCTTAATTCACAGATCTGACATCAGAAAGTCATAATCCATCGATCTAGCATCAGAATGATGGATTATGACTTTTTAAGAACATGTAGACATGTCAGCTTCATGAACATTCCGGGAATCGTAGTCCAAATTATTTTACTGAGGTCATTTGAACAAGTTCAGCTTTTTTCAATAAAGCTGAAGCACAAATATTTTGAAATGTAGAAGTTCTGTTGGATCCATTTTTTTCTTTCAAACCCTAAAGTCCTCCAACCAAATAGTGTAGGTTGCCATAACTTGTGTTTGAAGAACTATTTTTCTTAAAATTACTGCAATTCTATGCCATTTTCTTCCAAAGATGTAAACAATTTTAAATTCTAATTTTTATGTAAAAAAAAAGTTACTATTCAAATTTGGAGGTGAAAAAAACAAGTTGCAAAGGTGGGGCTTAATTAGCATGTTTTCTTTCAGGAAGAGCACTAACATACACTCTGCACGTTTGCCCCTGGGACTACTGCAAAAATATCTAAATTTTGACCTCTGACTCCTTCCTTTTCTCAACCTTGATTTGGCTTTAACTTGTCACTGCCAAAAATCAAGTTATGAAGTGAATTTAGACAGAATCTTTTATGAAAAGAATAATACTCTTGCAAAGTGTGAATACCTAGTGGTTGAAATCTATTTTTTATAAAGAAGCTTTTGACATATTAATTCAAAAAGATATCTAGCCTCTTCAATTAAATACTTGGAACTTCACTTTCCTCATAAAAACAGACACGGTCTAAGGTTATTGAATGAAAAATTCATGAAGGTTGCAGAGATCCATTAATTGAGCATCATGTACTTATTTACAAGTGTCCACCATTTCATTCATGAATTCTATTACAAAATCTTCCAGTGGCATTTCACCATTACAATTTAGTGAAGCCACCTATAAATTAACAACTGCTACATTAGATCAATTAAATGGCTCAGACAGCTAAGAGTTCTTCAAAAAAACGCTTTCAGTTCCAGACAAGTATAGAAAATGAAAAGAAAATCTTATATTAGATATAAAATATGACTGTTTCCTATATATACACATATTAAAACCATAAAAAACCTGTGACTAAAACCTCTTCCAAAGGTATAGAAACTTTAAGTGTACAAGAAACAAGGGTGAAAGAGCAAAAGAACCAAACCAAACCAAACCAAGCCAGGGTTGTGTATCTCTGTATTTTATCCTCAAACTGCTTTATATCTACCCTTGTCTAGAAGGGTGAATTTCTCCTTCTTTCTCATTTTATTTCCATCTTACTCATAAAAATCCTTTTTAAAGGGCTTATGAAGCTTCCCCCCCACACACTTTTGTATATGTTCATAACTAAAGCCACTAAGGGAAGGAGAAGAAACCATAGGGTTCTTTTACAATGGCTGAAAGAATTTATTTCAGTAAAAAGCATGTACCATTGAGCAAAGGCATCCTGGGTCCAGTCTCAGCCCAGACTTCAAAACAAACAATGACAAAAACAAGACTAAAGGAAGAGAAAAGGCAGCTGTGGAACAGTATCCTTTAAAATCCCAATGGGTCATAGAACAAAAGGGGAAAATAATGCGCATTTTACAACAGTAGACATAAACAATTTACTTCATTTTGACAACTAAATATGAAATGTCTAATAAAAAAAATCACTGCTATGTTACACACACTCCTTCCTCTAAAGACACTTAATCTTCTTAGAGGTCTCACATAAAGGGATCACATTACTGAAAAGCAACTACTTCTTTAAAAAAGCCTTCAGCAACTATAATACCACACGACTGATCAAAAAAGAGAGTACCTCATTTGATTAACTTCACAGGAGAATTAGCATTGGCAGGTTGTAATTACTCACTTGGAAGGTATTTATGAGGACACCATGGCCAACAGTTTTCTGCTTGTGATTTATATGCTTGAGGTAATGACAAGTAGTCAGGATATCAGTTTTGAATCTTCTTTCAAAGAGCTTGTTGTGCAGAGCCCTGGCAGCGTCCAACCAGCTTCACTATTATGTCATCATCAACCACATTCTACCTGAATTTTCCTTGGATCCTTTCCGACCTAGTATTTACCCATCTCAACTCAATTAAGCTTATGACATCAAATGAGACCAAATAGGGTGGTTACAACCTTTCTAACCTTTCCAGACTGAAGAATGAACACAACCCTTAGGATTGCATGTGGGGGAGGAGAAAAGGCTTTTAAATTGGGTACCTGCCGATTCCCCCCCTTTTTATACCTATGCATCACTCCCACCCATTTTATTGTTATTGAACTGGTTGTATCCTTTCCTTGTCTCCACTGACACCACCAACTCATTTTATGTATATTATGAAGCAGCAGTCAGATGTTAACTTTCTGTCTTTAATGATGTGTGCTTGAACCAATGACCTTGAAGTGAAAGGCTCTGTAGATTTTTAGTATTCCCTTGATACTCCAGGCCCCTTTATTCATCTGGTTTATAAGCAAAACCTGTGTGCAAATGGGACGCTTACTCACAATTACTATTATGATCATTCTGCTGTGGCAGTACATTGCACTGAAAAAATATGAGTTATAAAATGCATGGGTTAGTAAAATTTAAATCAAGCAAATGTTTAATATTAAGCCATTTCATCTTTTTCCAAAGTTCGGCAAATTTATTACAAAGCATTGAAATTGCACTTCAAGCCCTAAGGCTTGCAGTGTTGGAGCCTGCCTGATTAATGTAATTAAAAGAGTAGCGTAACTCAAAATTTATTAAAAATTAAATATATGTGACCTTATTGTTTACTTCCAACTGATAGCATGATGTCTGGCTAAAAATTTGCAGTGCTTAATACCTGACAAGCTATTAAAGCACATCCCCTTTCTCCTGCTGTGTATATGATTAAAAGAGCAGAGGTTAAACATGGCAATATAAAAACTGGGAAATTCTATTTTTGGTCACAGTGGTGTTTAGTTCCTCCTCCTCCTGTTTTTTTTTTTTACAATAAGCAGGTGCTGCTGAAGAGGTGGAAACTCACATGATAGGAGGGTACCAAACTGGAAAACGCTTCCTTGGAAAGAATCTTCCTCCCTTCCACGGTCACTAAGTTCTTGTACTGAAGCTTTTTATCTTAGCCAAGACCTGGCTTACAAGGAGGAACGAAGCTATATGAATCAGATTACTAGAGATACAGACCTTGTGAGGCTGGATCCAGAGTAACGTTCAACGGGTATCAAGCTGGCAAGTTTATGTGGCATAAAAATACTCTTACACAGTCCTTGTGAGACACGTACAACTACATGGCTGGCAAATGCTGGCTAGCATACTGACAGATCCCAGAGGTCTGAAGTAGACTTTATGCGATGGAAATCTACTTTTCTTCACTCTGAAACTAGGGTAAAAAAGCTTACTTTTTTTTATTTTTTACAAATGTTGCCTGCATATCTCCAGTTTCTCCTGCAACGATTCTGTATTTTCTTCAGCCCATGTACTGATCAGCAGCGCCTCCCAGTACATGAGGTGGAAAATGAATGAAAAAATTAAAACAAGTTGGCAAATGTACCTATATATACATATTACATGTCAGCACAGTTATGCTTTAGAAATTATGGCAACAGCAATAGAATTCTGCTACTGTGATCATGGATAATCAAAGTAAGTGAAAAAAAAGCCAGTGCTGAAATATTTTCAAAGGTATGGAAGTCTTTGCTGTTGTGTAATTTAAATTTACTTGCCATTACTTGAAATTTCGTCTGTGTGATTAGAATGTAAATGCTCCCAAAGTATATGAACAAATATAATTCCTGTTATAGTGCAAAAATACTGCAGCAACCTTCTTTTAATGCTGAAAACTAACTAGGATCCTTAATTTCCTACAGAAAATACAAAACAAAATTAGATAAAATATCTTTAATATAAAGTCTTATTTGGGAATGAGCACTTTCTACTCTACTCTAGAAATACAGCACTTTCTACTCTACTCACACATACACACACATCACAAATCTATAGTAGTATTTTATATAACTGCAACCAATGTGACGCTTGCATTTTTTCAAAATATTCTTGAATTTAATAGTTTTCAGTTTGAGGCCAAATTTTGCTATCATTATGTAATAGTAATGTTGTGTCTATTTTAGATACGATCCTAGTAGATCCGCTGAAATTACTTGCTGGACTGAGGATACCTAAATTAGATTGTAATTCGTAACTGGACAATCAAAATTCATACCTGACAGCAGTGGACATTAAAAGCCTTCTCATGGGTTATCCCACGATGAATTTGCCCAAAAGCCTCCATCCCAACAATTTCTTTCATTTTCAAATTTAAGACATCGTTGATGAGTAGAAACTACTGTTTCCTGAAGATAGGTCAACAGAATATTAGCATCACATTGAAGTTTTTATGCAGCTCAAGTAAATTGGGTCTTAACAGGGAACTAGTTTAGACAGTCAATCTAATCCCCAGGTAAAAAGAAAGCTACAGTACCCCTGTGCAACACACTACTGTATACCGTAGCCTTGGGCAAGTTTTGTGTACTCTTAATTAGAACCTTTATTTATTCCCCCTGCCATACTGATCTCACTCGGCCTGGCATACAGAATCCTGTAAGTGGCACAAATCTATAAAAATGGCCTTTTATACAACTCAATTCCACAGAGCAAGGTTTATTTTTTAACAGTCATGTTACCTTTTCTTTACTCTTCATCCATTCTTAACCCCAGTTGATTTGTCAGAAAGAGAAAATGGAAAATAAAAATTAAAAAAATCAAATTCTTTATTTCTGTATAAGCTGGAGTTATTGACACCTATCTGATTAAGCAATTAATTTTGCTTTGAGAATTGATAATACATTCACAAATTAGTGCTACAGAAGAAAGGTTGTCTTTTTTATTGTATTTATCCACTACAAAGTGGAACAAGAACAATTCATGTTATAGTCTGCAAAGTGGTAAATATATTAAAATAGCAATCAAGCACTGAAAAACTTAGTGTCTAATTCTCAATTCCCATAGCAACCCACAGTCCCCTGTTTAATATAGCATGTCCTGTTGGCTGTTTAATGTACAGTCTTCTTTAAACTTTCCCAGTTCCTAAATAAGCTCTCTTACTGCAGACTTGTACATTTTATTCTAATGCATACGGTTTGCTGCTTATTAGTTTGTGTAATGTTCCTGCTACTATGAAAGAAAAAAAAAATAATCCACAAGTTCTCATTTTATCTTGCACTTGTCAAATATTAAGATTCTCCTAGTCTGTCAGACTTCTAAGCTTGTCTAATGTCTGTCATTTATATCCAAAATTAATAAAGTCTATCCATGCTGTATGATTTTTTTTCAGTTGCTCTGATTCTGATTATACACGATAATTTGTAATTTAAATTCACAAAAAATGTGCCAATGTAGCAATGTGTTTGCATTGTCAGTTTTAAAGGCTTGGCCTTTATGACTGATACCAAAGCCTTGTTCTTTCCGCCCATTACAAAGTTCCAGTAATGCTTGGACTGACCGATTACTTCTGGTAATTTGATTATGTACACTCTTTCTTTTATTATTTACCCATTTAAGTGAGGATTGATCAGAACAAAGGCAATTAAATATACTGTAATAAAAACAGTATGAGTAACAAGACTAGGAACTGAAGTCAAACCAGCAGTAGTCAGGAAACAAGGAGATAAGACTGAAACCCTGTCTTTAAGTTCTCCTATTGTGTTTTGCAAAGAAAAGCTTGCAAGTGCAGCAAGGAGGGAGGGACAAAAAATAAAATCTCTGTGGTAGTAAAATGAGTAATGTTTGGCTCCATATTTCCATTTTGAAAATTTCTTGATTTCTCTAACAAAATGTCATTATAAAACAGAAATGGATGGTTCAATACTGAGTTACATACCAATGTGCATGCACCTATCAATAGACTCAAGGGGTCATTCTCAAAATAGACAGAAATGGAACGATGTTTTTAGACATCTCATGGGAGGGCACCCAATGCACCCCAGGTAGGACTTTTTTTGTTGCTGTTAAAAAAAAAAGAGTCACCAACCTAGCCTCTAGCTCTCAACTTTCTTTTAATCTAGGCCTGCAGGGACAATTGTAGTGCTAAAAACTAAAGAGAGTCTCCTGTAACAAGCCTAAGTGAGTGAAAAAACTTTAAATACTTCATTTGAAATATCATCATTACAGGTAATTGAACATTTCTCCAAATGTAAATCTTCTACTACATCCTAACTCCTGAGGAATACAAAAGCTGGCAAAGTATCTTCCTCAGAACAAAGGCAAATCATTAAGAGTCCTAGATGTGTAGCAGACAGAGATGAAAAAGATAAATGGGTGTCATGAATACAAAATGAATGCTAAGAAAAACTCTGAGAGAATGTTAGGCAGATATTCAAAGTAGAATAAGCTCTAAGGAACGTCTCTATCACTACTACATTTTATTAAACAAGAGTAATACATGGAGTCTATGCACATTGTCAAAGTTTGCAATGTATTGCAAATCTATTCACAACACACAACATCCAGTGAATCTAAAGATATAGACCTAAGTCCAGCCTCTTAGTGCCTGAAACTTGCCCACAGTCTCCATCAATCCAAAATTCAAGACTTCTCAAGCACGGTAAGCTTTCACAACTCTGAAACCATATTTGGATGGCCTTGCTAGAAATGAAGCATGCAACATTCATCTTTATCACTTAGAATCTATGCCATTTCCTTAGACTGTATTCATGAGCCAAATTTGATATGCACAGTCAAAATAAACTACAGAGCAACTGCACAGAAGATATTGTTCCTTGGGTAGCATTATTTTGATAGAACAAAGAGTGAACAAAACTTTTACCAAGCACATGAATTCTAGAACTAAGAAAATAGAGTAATACACATCTTAGCATGTAATTAATGCAAAATGTTCTGTGCTCTGAGAGCACTAGCAATATTTTCTGCAATATGTTTTTATAATATTGTTGGATTCTTGTAAAACCACCCAACAAAGATCAGAAGGACCACGCATATAAAAAGTGGAAAGCACAATGTTAATGTACTTCAGCTGAAAACATCCATATTAATTTGGGTTTTATCCTGGACACAGCACCATCTGCAGTGTAACTCTGCAGAACCTATGCAGGCTCTGACATAGGCTTTGCAATCTGAGACAAAGACAAAATCTGAGGGTCAAATCAGTTGGGGGGAAAGAAAAGGCAAATACAGTTCATACAAACACACATCACCATCTTAGAATATTAAGGTCAGCCAAAGATTCTGACCACCTTTACAAGTAAGAAAAAGCAAACATCAGGTATAAAAAATTAATTATTCTTTCTCAGCTGTTTCAAGTTGGTCAAAAGGAGACTCAGGATGACTTCACTACTGAATTTTCAACAGTAAAATGGGAAACCATAAAATACTTCAGATAATAGTCTGAATCATGAACCGCCACCTTTTCAAGCCCACCATGAGGAGATACAGAATAGACCTATGCCTATGCCATGTTGGTTTTCTCAGTGCAATAACTGGAAATACATAATGGGGTCTTAGCTTCTAGAAGCAACACAGTAGATTTGAGGGAGACTTACAAAGCACGAGGTCAGTTAAAACTGATGCAAGTTACAGACAGGAAACTATTTTCCAAAACAGAAGAACAAGAGAGAGTGAAACTCAGCGAGGCTGGAGCTGGCCATCAGCCCACACTGAAGGACAAAATGTCCTGTTGCTAGCAACCTGTAAATGACTCCTGCTTTGGGATCAAACAGGGAAAAAAGTAGTATAGTTAATGGCCCCTTTCTCTCCTATCTGCACAGTTGCACATGGGCTACCTCAGCTTGTTCTCTTTAGGTGCTCACTAGGTACAGGGGAAGGAGAACATGAAAAGCGTGCGAAGCCCTCCTATGTGGCTCTCCTTCCAGTACCATTTAGCAGCTTCTTCCCATATTTCTGGTGCCTCATAATATTGTTGCAGTGTATTCAGACTCTCATGAAAGAATCAAGCATTATGCTTTGGATAAAGTCCATCCCTTTGCCAAACATTTTCCCCAATTTAGCCCTAATAAAAACCATTTTGAATGATTGCACTGAACCTAAATGGTGTTAAAGTCTTCCAAAAGTCTAGCAAGCTACAAAGAACAAATAATACAAACATTGAAGAAAATAGTGGTTTTGTTAATATTCTATTTACACAGCTGGGATCTTAGGATTTTTTATCCATCTGTATGTTTAGTAAGCAAGGCAAATTATGTGAAGAATTGCCATTTCCTAAGTGAAAAAAAAAAAACAACCCAACAGTAAAATTAAAAGAAGGCTCCCCCCAATCTGTCTTTCTCTGCTCCATTCCAGATAGACACGCACACCTCCCCCATAGCCATGAACCACAAAGTAACTGGAGAGGATTCTTCACAGACAGATGTAATTTATAACAAAGACAGGAAAAGGCAACCCTAACTCAGAGCTTGCTGCCCTTCCTATAAAGTTCACCTCCTTACCAAGAAAAAGCACAGAATAATTTGTTTGGTTTCTGTACTCAACTCCTTTTTCTTTTATTGTGAAAAGTTTCCATTGTCCTTTTATGTTTTGATTATTGAGTAAGTTTAAAGACTTGCCAAATAGCCCTAGATTGTTAACAGACCACCACTATTTAACTTTGAATGCTTTAACAAAATAAAGGCACAGTTCACATTAATATTCTATGCCCTCATTTTATTTATTATCTTTTCTTTGAAATTTAAACAATTTTCCTAGCTAAGGTTTATTAAATGTAAGCCTAAGTAGCAATATAAGTTACCTCACATACCAACCAGACATCCTATAAAACTCAGCTTTCTAATTAGTAACGCTGCATTTTGCTGAGCTTAGCATATTTATAGGAAATCAAAATAATGTTTTATGAATTAAATATTCAAATACATCAGATTCACTGCTCAGTAAAAATATTTAATGTTGTATCTTATGACAAGTTGTAAAATTCAAGGCGAAATTAGAAAACATACAAACTTTCTGTTGCATTTTAAAGAGAGACTTCAAGGGATTGCAAAACTCGTCTGTTATTTAGACTTTGAATAAATTTGTCCTCATAACATGAACTAAAAGTATAAAAATTTATAAAAATGTATATTGATTATAAATCATCACAATAAAGCAATACCATGCTGCTTATTTATATGAATACAGTCAACAATCATGCTGGAAGTTTTGGAAATAGGGCAATTGCTCTGGCAAACCATCCTCCAGGAAGTCACACTGGACAAGCAAGTGCCAAAATACTACCTGCTGACAAACAAAAAAAGAAAAAAGTAGCTAAATTGGAATAAGTAAAATATAAATGAAACACAGTATCTTCCTGAATAACTCCTTGATCCATGCTGTTGCACCGAAGAGTTTAACACTGAAAATAGTATTGTTCTGCAGCAAACATAATGCATTGGGTTAACTCAAATAAAAGATGTCCTCTTTTTTTTTTTTTTTTTTTCTTTGCCTTACAAATGTTGTTCTTTGAACTACCAAAAAAATTAGGATGGACTTTGTGCAAATTACGTTCTACAACATGCCAGCACCAGTCTAACTGGTTCTCACCAGCTTATATTCAGAGCTCTTTCAACACAGTTTGCTGTGATGGCTGACCCAGCAACCTACTTTCTAGATTCCTGTTTTTCCAACAACATGCCTTAGGGACAACTGAGGGAACATCACAGACCCCAGAATCATGTGGACCTTGCTCCAGCAGAGCTATCTACACTGTATGGCACCAGGATGCAGCTTTGGCCCTGAAATGGTCTTAAAGAGCACTGCTTTAGTGTAAGGGAGTTAAAACAGAGATATGTAAGAATAGGAATTATTTTGAAGTGTTTATTTTTTGTTTTAAACTGGAATTAAATCGAACTGCAAATATCTCAAATTCCTCTATGAATCAAAAATACTCATCTTTGCTCAGCTCCAATGCTTTTGTTTTATGCTATTTAAGTAACACAGTAAGACCTCCCAAAGGGTATCAACAGAGTGAGCTATTCAGGAATACTAGAAAATTAAAAGAAAATATCCTAATAGCCTTCCTTCAGGTACTTTGCTTAACCATTTTAAAATTTCCCAAGTCAGTATTTTCTGCCAATCTCATTGTCTTTTATTTACAAATTAATTGATAAATATTTTAAAATATGTGCTATAGCTTTCTGATATAGCACCTAGTCATTTAGATCTTACAACATTCTGATGATTAGCAGAAACATGCTGTCATTCATAGGCTGCCTGTCCTCCCAGTAAAATCCTAGTTGACCTGCATTCCAGCAAATAAATAAACCATTACTGCTCTTATCAGAACTATATATGTTTACATCCACTCATATACAGAAATCAAGCTACTTTCTAAATAAATAGCTAAAAAACCCTGAGAGCACATCTGTGTCTATATTAATTCCTGCACAGTTCCAGAAATGTTTTACTGCCAACAATTCAAGATTTTTTCCTCTTTATCTTATTTAACATCATACAGTCAAAAAATGTGATGCTTTGTCAACTGTACTGAAATAAAAAGGTATGATGAGCTTCAAAATTTCTTTTGCTCTAGTGTCTTTTCCTTTTCATCCTCCAAGGTGCTGAGCAATGTGAACCCTGTCACTTCTCAGTTTAACTCTGTGTATATGGACAGGTCCATTGAAATAAAAGTTCCTAAATGCTTAAAAAGAGTTTAAACTTGTTTAAACGCTGGCTGTGTCAGAACCATAGTGCTCAGCATACTGAAGCCATAACTTATGGCAGCTATTTGGCATTTTTCCTGTCTGAAGTTTTACTTTCATGACTTCATGCATGTTATTGAATTAAAAAGCAGGTTTTGTATTTGATGTTTCCTAAGAAAATAATTTTAAAAACATTTTGTCAATCATTCTCTAAAGCAAGATTTGTAAAAGTACTCAGCACCAGCTTACGAATTCCATTAACTCTCCAGAGCTCTCACTCGGTTTCAGGGCAGCACAGTTCAGCTACTGAAACTCAGGAATGTTAAAATTGCTTTAGAAGACCATCATCACAGGACCTACATGGAAATGTTACTGTTTAAGGCCAGTATACATTCGCTACTGGCGATGGAGTACACCAAAGACAGTCTTTGGAAAACAAGGGTGGCTTCTCCTATGCAAGATACAAGATACGCTTCAAATATTTCAAGTAATACTGTATACAATTCCAACAGATTCCACTTTTCATTCAGACTAATCACAAGTCCTTCAAGATCTCACTGGTTATAGCCATAGCAAACTTCAAGATCAAAGGACTAAATATCAGTGATTTTTGTCACAAAACCCCCTGTCTCTCCAGCTGTTTATTTGTAATCTGGTCTTGGGGACTACACACTTCTGTAACGGACATCAAAAATTTCCCCTCAGACATCAAAAGACCAAGTACCAGTTTGCTAGTTTTGTACATTTCTAATCATCAAATAATGAACCTATTCCTGTAGCTGTAGTTTTGATCTTCATAATAGTAAAAGCTTGAGGAACATGTTTTGAAGAAAAATAATAAATAAGGACATGGAAATTAAAGAAAAATGGGATAAAACGCAACATTGGATTAAAAAGACAGATAATGTCAAACTAACTTCATAGTTTAATAAGATAACCAATTTTCTAGACAAAATAAATGTGAGAGAGATGATCAATTCACAAAAGGGCAGGAATATCATACAGATGGGACTGTATGACCTTGAAGAATATTCACTCTTGTATTCAATGACAAATTGTGAGGTGACATTGGAGGGACATAATTTTTTTAAAATCCACTGTGCATTGGGAGTACCTCAGCTGGAAAATATAGTAATAAAGGAGAACCAGAACAGCAGATCTATGACAATTGAGCCACATGACACAGGTATGAAACGTGCAACTGATTCTAGGACCTATCATGCAGGCTATTCCCAGTACAGAACAAGAAAGCACTATTGATATTGTACAAGGCCTTGCTTTTATCTCAGCAGCAATATTATGTAGTTCGGTCACTTGCATTCAAATAAAACTGATTTAAAGGGAAACAACTATACAAAAAGGCCAAGAGAATTACAAAAAGGCTGGTATGAATGTAAAAATGCATGTATCAAAATCAAAGGCAAAGATTAGAGAAGGCTGCCTTTTCTAGCTTAGCCAAATGAAGGCTGACAATAAGATTGCTGTCTCTTTTTACACTAGAAAAATAAACACTGGGGATGGAACAAGAACTAAAGGTCAATACTGGCACAAATTGGCACAAGGACAAAAGCACGTAAGCTTGTCATGAGTACACTTAGATTGAAAATTAGAAGTTTTATAACCCTTACAGAAATCAGCCACCAGCTTTCTAACTGGAATAGCACAGACAAAAAAAGTTAACTTTCTAAGCTTCTGTTTGACAAGTTTCTGAAGAGGATCATAGATATTTTTCTATGAGAAAGCAGCACTAGAGTTGACAATTAAAAAGGTCTCTTCCATTCCTATGCTCTTATTTCCTTCCAAGTAGCCCCAATGTCTTTGCCATGGTGATATTTACAAAACAAAGCTACAGAAAATCAACTCTGCGGTTTTAAGCATTACAAATATTTGAAACCTCCGAGCTTTGAAAAGCATGCACTCCATTAGCTGTAGAATGAGTTTCTCTTGTGTGAACTGATATGCTTATGGAAATGTTCTGGTTTCATGCATCTTTAAAATGCAGTTCTCCAGAAATCACTGAGCAAATTTGTTTAAACAACGATTGATTCAGCAATCTAAATATGCAACACCTAATGAGGATTACATATCAAAGTCAAGTCCTAAACTTCAGGTCTTTTGCCATCTGAAAAAAAAGAAAAAGCTTTATTAGCTTTCAAATAGTATATTCTTCCAATCCACCCCCTTACATTCAAACACAGAAGGGATTTTGTTCAAACTTTCAAAAAAAGACCCAACCCACAATTGGATAAAGACCAGACATAGTCCGAAAGCTTAATGTTTCAGCAAGTAAGGAGTACATGGAAAGAAGGAATTAATGGAAACTGGTTTGGAATCCTAAGTACAGAGGATGATATCTAGTGACTGCTATAATACTGAATCTGCACTGCCATTAAACTTAATCTTCGATATTTTTATTGCAACCTGACCCACTACGACATCTCTAAAGAAAATTACATTGTACACTACTATTTCAAGAAGTCAAACTTAGCTAGTCATCTGGGCCATAAAATAGCAGATTACTCCATCAGGCTGGCTAAAGCAACTAGGAATAAAACTAGATTTACCAACCACATTATTTTTATTAGGAAATGTTTCAAAGCAGACATAATCCCAAAAGACTTTAGCTTCATTCCATCCAAAAATACACAACAGAGAGTGGTAAAAACATGAACTGCATTATAAGGTACAATTTGTAAATGTAAAAAAAAAATACTAATCATGCTGTAATATATCACCCTATCAGACTAAAATAAATTACTGAACATAGAAACACAAAAGAATAAAACCTTCAACACAATAGATGTATTAACAATTTAAAACTGTGTCATAAGATCTGACATGTGTTAATAGCAATTGCTCCACTGAATCCCTGCACATCAAGATTTAGTCTGTACTCCTTTTGTTTTCTTTGCAATTGCAGACTAATATAGGTATACTAAATCACAGCTACAGAGTAAAACCTCCAGAACAGGCAAAAGAAAAAAAAAAAAAACCAAAACAGTATCCTTAACAACAATATTCCCAAAGAACTCTGCTATGTTAGCACTACATGCATTTTATTTTGGATCATAGCCACAGAACAGCTAAGCACAGCTTCTTCTGTAATCATTCTAAATGCGGGGAACTGCTCATAATAGTAACAGAATAAAAGCAAGGAATTTACTTAGCAATCCTAACACTTCTCAGTAATTCCTTGTACCGTCATGTTTTCTAACAGGTATTCATGCATACATAATATGTAGGTCTTTGTAGATCTGGAATGAAGGAGAAGTAAGGGATTTGAAAGCTAGAAAAGCAAGTTTTAAATTTTAAATACTGCCAAAGTAGGTTACATGTATTATCTGTGTTTTATCATCTAACCAAGCATTCATGTCTTTCAGTTTTAACCTTTATTTCTTTTCCTAGGCAATATGATCACCTCAGGCAGTTTGGTTTTAAGGCTTCAGCTAACATAAAAATATATTTAAATTAGCCAGGCATTTGTTACTTCACTTTTCTTTAATGACTTCAATACTGTCTGTATTTTACAAAGGTGGTTCTATTATGCTAGCTGCATCAAATGTAAAATAAACATAGAATATTAATCAGACTGTAAAGCTCCACTAATTACGTGCCACATTTAAGTAACTTAAATTTTGTTAAGTGGCACGGCCACAGATATTGTATGCATAATCTAACTGAGTTTTGAGTCATTTCCCTTTTCTTGTCTGATTTTATTCTACACAGGAAATGACAGGGTCATTTGGAAATAACTGCAGTGAAAGATCAAAAAGGAAACCTAATTGAGAACACTGTATAATTGCCTCTGCTAGAGAAAAAATAAAATCCAATGAGTTTACAATCCATGGCTCTAAGTTTTTTCTGGAAAACATATACTGTGGTTTCCCTAAAAGGATATCCATTACTACACTACGTACTGCTTTTATTTGTCCTAGCTGCATCTCTTTTAAAGAAACAGGTCTTTTTATTAGACTATTGGACTTTTATTCAGTAGGTAATACTTTCAGCACATGTGGAGTACAAATTTACTCACTGAGCTAGAGCAAGTCATTTCAGTCCAAGCAAATCATTTTAATTGAAACAAGTAATTTCACTGACTTGCCTCAAAGTCTTCATTTGCAAAAGTAGACAATAAGGGAATTAAGCTCCAGGAACATCACAGTTCCTGTTATTTGGGCAAGTCTGGCCATTACAACTTACAGTCCCCCATTCCAAAGAACAGGCTTTTATTGTTAGAGCTAGACCAAAACTTCTTAGGCATTAGCAGCACTCAGCTTACAGTACGGATCACATCCATCTGTGAGCCACGGTGTGTCTACGTGGGCTTTTTTTTTAGTAACACATTGATCTACGTAGCAAGATTTCAGTCAGCCTTTCAGCACAGATTTATCATCTACTTCCAGCACGGAGATTTCCCAGTCAATCTCCTGCCCCCTTCTGTTCTCTGAGCAGAGGCACTGCAGAGCACAGGACTCCAGGTTGCTTCTGCTGTAGCCATACAAACCAAACCCATCTACTTGTCAGGGTTTGAGCTGGTCATCTAAGGGAATGCAAACACAGAAGGTAATGCTCTCCTTTATGGATAAGCATTTTAAATGTAACAAAGTTGGAGCAAAAGAACTTGAAGTCTATGGTGGGTTCACCTCTTACCACAGAAAGCAAGCACAAATAATGCCATAAATTTGTATGTGTAGCTTCAATGCCTGAAATTATTACTTAGTGAAGAACAATCTATCACCCTATCAAAATAAACTCTACAGGAATGTATTTTCTTGGGCAGTGCAGTGTGGCTGGAGAAATTAAAGACTCTGCTACGAAACTCAGAACACAAAACAGATGGATTAAACTGAACTGGTGCATGGTAAGAAATACCCTTAAGAGTTACAGCTAAAAATTGTCATAAAATTTTCTGTGACATTTATAACTGTAGATTGCACTTGTTCCTCTGATGAATCATCACCAAAGTAATTCACAGAAACACATCTCTGCCATTCCTTAGTGGAGGTGGTACCCCCAGTGGAGGTGGTCCTCCCCAGCAGATGGACTGTGCAGAGTAACCACTTTTCCATCGCTGGGATAGTGTACACTGAGCTCAGCCACCCAGAAATGGGTTTTAAGAAGCAACAAAAAAATTTATTTTAAGCTAGTCTACAACTGATAAGATACATTACCCAAATTTACAGAAGAAATTACTTAATCAAAGCCTCATTAAAAATAATTTTACCAATTAGAAAGTGCCAACCAGCCATTGATCTGATTAGCTAACATAAAAATCAGCCCTAACACAGTGATGCTCTCCTTACATAATGACAGTTTTGTCACTGATTTCATTATAGTTGGAATTTTAGCTCACCTTACAAATGACTAGAATAATTTCCAAATATTTGCATCTCTGCCAAGAAGACCACTTCTTTTTTATAATATGACTACTTAAAAGCAACACAGAAAGAAATTATCCCACATCATTTAGAGTCAAACCACCAGCTTAAAGTGCAGGGAAAATTTTCCAGTGCATTAACTTCAACTTCACTGTGTACTGATAAACGAAAATATGTGCCATCCAAAAAATCCCACTGCCATGTCTCTCTGAGCAACTAGTTGTCTTTTAATATAAATTTAAAATGTAAATAATTTTCAACATATGGTAACATATATCCTTAAAACACACAGTCAAGTTCAAGGAAGGTTTATTTGATGAACTGAATCTGTCCATTTGATTAAAGGCCCCATCCTATATCAGTACATTTTCCTATGCATTTTTTCACACCGAAGTTAGAATGACATGGCAAAGTTTACAGTTGAGCCAATTCACCATTATTAACGGAATGCTTTCAAAACACTGAATTTCTAGCTACCTTGTTTTTTACAGTCAGCATAATTAACAATTAGTGGCTACAGTAGAAACAAAACTCTGTCCATACACACACATACATAAATACTAGGATTGTGGTCAGACTACATTTGGTACACAATCTTTTGCGATTTTGATTAATTATTTAAAAATAGAGTCAGACTCATGCATTGCTAATTCAAATTACATGCATCGACTTATAAATACATACACAAAAGTATTCCTGATTTAACACAGCTAACATTTTAACCAAGCAATGCATTTACACTTTTTTGAAATCCAAAATTAATTTTGAATATGAGGATCAAAACATCTAACTTGTATTCTTTAATCAGCCATTTTATGTTAGTAATGCAGTAATGTTGACATGAAGTTGCTTTGAGCAATATAAAACATATGCCACGGTGCATTCATTAAATAACTCTGCATAATGAGTTCCATCTATATAAATGACTTACCTCATTACTTATCACAATTTCTTCTCTAGGACTGTGGAAGAAGTATTCATATAGTTTATAGTGTTTAAATAAGCTGGAAAACAAGAGAATATAGTACTATTGCCGATGTAAATCTTTGGAAAGGTAACAATATTAAAAATTCTGTTAAACTAAGAGTTACTCTCCAGCATGGTAATACTGCAATTTTAAAAATAAATGGTTGCTTAACTTCAGGTACAAAATGCAGAATATTTAATTTACAGGATTCACTAACAGATGGCCACAGAAAATACAGTATGATACTTAAATATACATCCATTTTGTCCTTATGAGATTGAATTCTGAGAAGACAAAGTTCCACTCTGAAAAAAGTAATTCCTGAAACATTTATCATCAGGATACTTATTCCTTTAATATCAGCAATAGTGGAGAAGAGGAAAACAAAGCCAAATCAGCTTTCAGATTTTTGGAAGGGGTTGCCAGACAAGTGAGCAAGTTTGATCTTGGAACACCAAAACAATAAAGAATGGAAGCGTTTATTCTCTCAAGGTCATGTTTCAAAATCAGCAATAGTATTTCATAGAATCATAGAATTCACCATCATCATAGAATCATCATCATAATTGCCTCAAAGAAAGACTGAAAAACTAGATTGACACAGTGGAGTTTTGTGTATTACAAAAAAAGTAATTTAAGCAGACTTTCTCAATGGCCTAAAATATTTATCTTCCTTAAAACATACATGGCTTTGCCTTTCACATGTTTTAAATAATTTTCCTTGTTCCTTTTCCTGATGATCAATGATATGTCATTTGTTTAATCAAAGGTTTGGTTTTCACAGTCCATCTGTTACAATTACTTGTCCTCTTAAAATCTTGATACAGAACTTCTGGCTTCTATCATGTCATTTTGACTTATGATTTAAAACACAGCTCTGCGATTTCATAGCAAGTCCAGGTTGAAGAATGGTTCCAAGAGTTTCTCAGACTTCTGGCTGATGTACCTGAGAAAGATGCAGCAATATTTGCATGGAACTTCTGTTAACTGGTTCCTGTGCTTTCTGGCTAAGGACAGGACACAAGTTCTTTTCTTAAGAGAGCCATGACCTGGGAGAGCAATGCCTCTTTGCTTGGCACTTTTTAAGGCCACACCTGGAATACTGAAGCCTGCTAAGGAGGGCTTTGGATGACATGGCCTCCAGAAATCCTTTCCAACCACAATTTTCCTATGGGTCTATGAAAGTACACCGAACATACACAGTTATCCAGTTAAAGATGCTGCTACTAGCTGCAGTGTATCATGCAACAGCTATGAAAATGCATTTACAATGCCAATGCCTGGCCACGCAACCCAGCACAAGCTGCTCTTTGAGACATGGTGCTGCCTGAGGCTCTCAGAAAGCCCCAGTTCCTCCAGGTGGGCTGGGGTTGCCCCACAGCAACCAACCGAGCAGCCCTGCACCCTGGCAGAGTCAGCAGAAGGGCTCGACCAGCCAGCTGTGTGCCAAGCAAGAGGTAGGTGTCTGAAACACAATCCTGGCTCTGGGAGGTAACAGGGGAGCCAGCTGTGGGAGTCGATGCTCAATACACACTATTTTAGCTGACTGTCCTTCCCCGAATCACCACCAGTGCTTACACGCTGCCACAGTACCAGAGGTTCCATGAAATAGTGCAGACCAGGGGCCAGTTGCTCTAACTTAAGCACTGTAGTGGTTCTTCCAGCCTAGGAAAGCAGCTCAGAATTAGGAGACTAAAATGGCAGCACGGCCTGCCTCTCTTACATGACAGCTCCACACCTTCCAGCAGTTAGTTAAATGCATCCGTGAAACTTTCAAATAAATTTTTACCCAAATGGCGGCAGACGTTTTTGCCCGTATGTACAGATGCATTTCCTAATTTGGTGAGAAGCATTATGGCAGCCTCATTGAACATTTGGCTCTTTAAGTGCCATATTAAAGTTTTATTCTACAGTTACATTTAATTCAGTCATTCAATTACCATTAGTTAAAAACAAATTTGTTTATGAACTTGCATAAGAAATTTGGCTACCATAAACTACAAGTTTCCTTCCCCCAAACCACATAAGCAATTAAGTTGTTACAATATTTGCCATTTCATTTGCCATAAATTTTTATTGCAGTACTTCACCAAAGCAGACCTCAGGACTTAACCTGGAAATGACTCACACCAATTTATGAAAACACACATCTCCTCACATGCACACCTATTATTTGGTAAAATTCTAGCAGGGGTTATTTGCAAAAGACAAAACATATGAGAACAGACATACATATGAAAAATAAGATGTATCTTTCAAACTGCACTGTCAGAATGTAACATTTCAAACTTTTTTATATATTCTAATGAAACAACAGTGTAGTTTTCTTTCTTCTATCGGGTATCACATAAAATTCCTTTTTGATTACATCTGTTGTGAACAATTAAAAAAAAACATACCAGTATTTTTAAAAGTTATACAAAAATAATTTTACTCATGCAAGTGAGATAGTTAAGAATAGACCCTCTTATGATGTCATATGAGAATCTGAAGGTGATTAACAATGACATATTTCCCTAGCTCCACTGCTTCCTGAAAGGAAATGTCAAGAGCTATGTTGATGTGTGTTTGCCCAAGGAGACAAGATAAAAAGATGATAACTGTCACCTTCCACCAAACCTGAAGGTGTCATTATAGCTGCTGCATAGGTTGTGGCAATGTGGTTAAGCATTTGTCCCCATTTCCTTTATAAACCCCATGGGTTTATAGCTCATCTGTAAAATGTGATCTGAACTAAAACATGTCATACTATCTTGAGTAGAAAAAAAAAGCAATAGGTCTCTAATTTAAAATTAAACAAAAAAAACCCTGAAGAACAAGAAAAAATGTTGAAGCAATACATTAATTTGAATTGTAATAAAACATAGTCAACCTATTTCTGAGCTCATAAAGTTCAAAATATACCCACATCAGAAGTATGCTGATAAAGTTCTTATTTAGAAAAAAACCCCAACATTCAAATGACTGAAATAATGGGTTGTATAAACTGGACCCATATAACGCACTTCAGTGTATGTATATATGTCCATGACCCTGCAACAGCACATACTTATAATAAGTTGAGCAGTTTGAACATACAACCACGTATTTGGTGGCTACAATATCATCCTGCTGCAAAATTCTTCTGGCTTGAGTGTATTCCCACCCAGTTAGTACGTTGGTGATAGTAGGATGAAGCACCTCATCTCTTGGACGAAATTCTTGAGATTGCGAAGGAATTATTTCAAGGACAAGGTATCTTTCAATAGATAATTTACACAAGAGCTATAGACATGTTATGTGGAAAAAACCATTTGTTCCATATAAATACACAAAAGGCACAGGCAGGAAGAGAGAAGTGAAAAAAGTTGAGTGAAAAATCTTAAATGCCAAGTTTCCTTTTAGTTTAGGGCTAATACTTGGCAGGACATTGGTTTGCCTAGACTAAAGAAATTTGAGATTTAAAGAGATGTTCTCATTTCATACTGGATGAACCTGAATTTTTTTACATTTTCATTTTTTCTATGAAAAAATAAAAAAAAAAAAAAAAAACAAAAACAAAAAGAGAGCAGGAGAAAGAGACAAACTTTACAACCCAATTGTAAGACAAATAACCTGTGATAGGTTTAAGTTCCCAGTGTGAATCTGAGTACCCTAAACTGGAATGTTATCAGTTGTCCCAGTACTTTTGTCTGTCTTCAAGAGCAAATACTTTTCTGCATCCAAGAACACAATCTAAGCCACTGTTCAGGTCAGAAAACAGGCTGAAAGGTACAGAGAGAGTACAGTGTACGAGCATATATTACAATGGTACCTTTTCCATTTTCCATCTCCTTGCCTCTCCAGATTCATGGGTGATAAAACAGCTGGAGAAACATTCTGTCCACCGTGAACTAGAAACAGTGGTATATGAGTACAGCCACTGTCCTAACTATGGCATTTCAGTGGAGAAAAATTTGTATACGTTACTGTATAGTTAAGACTTTACATGGAGAGGTGCGATTGGCTCCCATTAGACCCTTAATTTTTTTCTCAGATAAATAAATGATTTACTGCTGTTTGCATCTTTTTCTGTGTCTACAGTTAAAAATGAGACCTGTCATGAAACATTTTCATTTGCTAACTTTGAAATTCAACATATTTGTGACTCACATATCACTGTAGCCTTAATTCTGTAAAGTACATAACTTTAAACCATTTAAGAAGTTCACTAGAGCTGTCAAGGCCAGACAAATACTTAAAGTTATAGTGGAATCCAAAAATAGAATGCTTTAAGAGCAAATCCAGAATGTTCTCTATATGCCACCCTCCTCTTTCCCTTTATCACCCAAAACAAAACCCTGAAGGAAGCTTTTTAGCACAATCTTATATTCTGATAAACTTCCAGTCTAAATTTGTTCTCTGGGCTTTGACATTGAGGTCACATCTTTACTGCCACTTGCATATTCTCTCTTCTTTTTAATGTTTTAAAGTGTGGTATCTGCATTAGGTTTGCACACTAGGAACATATTCAATTAAATAACTGCAGCCAATTTCCTACCACATGAAATTATTTAAATAAGAAATAATCCTGTAGAAACAAATACCTGATATTCAAGTAATCAATGACTGCTTTGGCTTGCTCAATGCTGAAGAAATTCAAGTCACCACTTCTTTCTGAATCAGTTTCTCCTATTCCAGCCATTGCTTTTCCAAGTTCTTTTAAATTATCTCCTAAGGTCATACGTTTTTCTGCAAAGAAATCCCCCAAAGCAAAAACTAAGAATAAGCATGACAGGGCGGGATGGGGTCCATGTTAATTGTAAGACTTCTTGAAGCTTAAGAAATTACATTATGAGCCATGAAGAAACTTAAAAAAAAACAGCAGCCGAACGTTTTTTTTTTTGTACTGTTGCCATTATTCTTGTCAATAAAATGTGCATTAAAATTCCATCACAAAATCACTGATCCACCTTCATAATGTGAAGATCACAATAATAGGTGTTTAAAATACTACAGTTTGGCCTCTTATTCAGAGATAACCACAGACAGAATAGTATGTAAATTTGAGATGCACAGTATGTTTATCTTTGAAATAAATTTACTGCTGTTTATGTATTGTAAAATATTGTTCTTCTGACCATGTCCCTTGCAATATCAAGAACAGATGTTAAAAAGGGTAACCATTTTTTAAGTGCTTACAGTCATAACTGATTAAAAATGAATATGGATAATATTCTGCATGTATCATCAAATTAGGAGACATTTTTGCACCTGAAAAATTTGAACTATATCAGTGTTTGCTTTATAGAAATGAACCTTTAAAAAGAAAGGATTCATCTTTCTGATTTGCACACAGTCTGTGCCATGACTAGAACCATGGTGGAGTTTAAAAAAAGTTTGAACACAATTCACTTGCTCTTTTTAAGTCTAAAAAAATATAGAGTAGAAAATGGAGAAATATCCACCAGCAGTGAAATAAATCCATTCTCCTTCTTGTTTTAATTCTCTACTGATCTGCTCTTTGGTTCTTTGTACAGAAAGCAAATTAAAAAATGTACAGGATTCAGGTCTTTATAGTTTTGCCCTTTAGTGGTACAGCAATCAAAACTCTGAAAATTTCATCTCAGTTTTCAGTAACAGAAACAGAACAATCTAAATAACCATAATGGAAGAAACAAGAAAGAAATACAGAGAATGTGGAGGAAATAGAATGGAACACAGCAGAAGCCATGGGAAATGAGAAAGGGCAATAGAACCAGAAATTAACCACAGTTAGTAGGGAAGGGAAGACACATAACACGATCATGAGAAGTGAAGAAGGCCCAGGCCCAGGTCTGTCACCAGCTGGTCAAAATTTTCTCTTTCCTCTGCGTAACTGATTTTCAGGCCCAGCTACCTCTCTCGGGAAGGATCTTACAGCACTTCTGTGAGGTAAGGAGCACTTTACCCTCAATGAATAGAAGATGAACCAAATCATGCAAGTGATTCATCCCAGCTCACAGTCAACCAAAGCCCCCAGTTTCCAAACCTCAGTTTTTCCTCCTTTTCTCTCCTTTACCAGAGAGCAAGGAGTTTGTCTCTCCTTTATGAGACTTAAATGAGTTTCCACTACCCTTCTTCTCTAGATCCATTCTTTCTGGTCCATGCTATTCTTGCTATTATGGTCAAATCAGTTGAATTCTCCAGACTGTGTGGATCCAGCATAAGGAACAGAAAAGAAGCGGTCGTTAATATAGAAGATATTAGAATTTTGCTCTTCGTTGAAATGTTTGCGCTTGGAACTTGCACGGGCTGAGAACAGTATTTACAAGGAAATTCATCTCAGCCCTGGGCTACAGCATACTTTATAAGATGGATTATTCGGGGAACTTAGCTGTGAAAAAAATATAAGTCTCCTGTAAGCATTTCCAAACTGCATTTTCTTTCCCTAAAAGCCATGTATCTTAGCCAAATCCAAAAGGATTTTCACAGGACAACTAAAAGCAAATTCACAACACTTGCTTGCCAAATCTTACTTCTTTACTTCAAAGCACTGGGGTATTAAAGCTGTTAAAAAAAAAAAAGGGGAGGGCACAAAATAATACATTTTTTCCCCACAGCCTCTGTCTGCAAGCTCATTGAACTGTTTTAGTTGTAATTTTATATATAAAAATTAATCAGAGGCAGACATTGCCATGGAAAGTTTCAGCTTAAAGAGTTAAAGTCTGGCAAAGCTTTATGCAACTAAGATCTCATTCCTGAGAAACGTCAGTCAGCTTTAATAATCAGTTGTGCTACCAGCCTGTCTAGTACACAGGCATTGCATACAGACTCATAAAACTAATTTCTGACATATTTCCATTCTTCTCCATTGTTATATTAATATAGTTAGCATATGTTAAGATACTTTCTCATTGGAGACAGGAAGGACAACTGGAATTCCAATGATCATAAAGCACGTACATATTCTGTCAAAATTCCAAGTCAGAAAGGCCCTTGAATTAAATTACAATGAAAGAGTATAATAACTATTATGAGCTTGATTTTAAATATTCATCTTCTCTTTGAATGGAACCGTTGAGTCCTTTTGCTCTTCCTCTGGGATGGACTTTTCTCAACATAATCACCTTCAAAGTGAATGTTAAGTAAGCATTGTGAGCTCTGAAAAATGGGTTTTAGAGGACGTTGCTACCGTTTTTTTCTGGCTATTTTGTTCCCACTAGACCCCAGCTACATGCTTTGTTGCAAATTTCCTCGTAGCCACAGGAGCTACAGTCATTCCATTGTAATTTTTCATCTTCACCAGCGACTCCAGTTTACTTTTCTCACCAGTGTTTAGTTAACCGATATATTTTGTGCCAGAAGTGCAGCATTTCCCATATAGAAAGCTGCTTGAGAGCTGACCTCCAAGGATAAAATAAATGTAATTCACCTGCTATAATGCTACAGGATGTACTGAATATCTCAAACAGCAGAGAAATGTGCCCAAGGCTACGGTGAGTCAGTCACTGAGACAGCTAGAATTGGAATTTAGGAGCTCCTTGCTCTTACTCTACTGCAACTGTTATTTATTTTACCACAGCAAAGACGAGGTCTCCTCAGGACCTGGCCCTTTTGAACCACTTTCTGTACAAACAAAGAATGAGGGATATTCTGCTAAAAAGACTACAGTCCTCCCTAACGAAAGTTTAATGTCTGCCAATAAGAATTATTTTCAGGTACAAGGTAGAACATGCCAACATTCAAGAGGAAAAGTAATAATTTTACAATTATTCATAATTAAATATCACTTTATTAAAATGACTTGAAAACATTCTGGCCTTCCATTTCAGATATTTACTTTACAATTTTTAATTATACTTACCACTGAGGTTCTCCAACAGGAAATTTAATAGATCCATGAATCCTGATAGCTGTATAACACTGAAGTTCCTTTCTTTAGCCCACCAAAATCCCGCAGTATAATAATCTAGCAAAATAGCTTCTTTCAAAGATGTCTTTAATTGTTTAAAATTCAGAAATTCTTCCAGCTTTCTAAAATAAATTGCAGAGTAAAATAATAAAATTAAAAAATAAATTGCAGATTCGGTGTTTAACTCAGTCTGCTTGTAATTATAATACTCACTGTTGTTATACTATACATATATGTATATATCTTCCTGGAACTTAGCTCCATCAATTTCTAGATATCAACAATTAGGTTCACAGGACTTATCAACCCCAAAAAGTAAACACACACCTACAGATTTCCACAGACACTATTTAAATGTTAAGATATGATTAATGAAATGACAAAAATCAGGTCATTACAAAAAACACAAAGAGAATATACTGAAAATTCCAAAGAAAAATCAGTGTTTGCTCAGGAAAAAGTTTCTAGGATGAAATGGAACAATTCATCTCCATGTTCTACTAACACTCTTTCACTCTGATTGAGACAGTTTTACCATACTAAAAAGATCTCGTTTCCCTTGCAAGATTATTTTTCATGTAGCTTCTGAAGAAAAATTACATTTGAAAAATAATGTAAATAATATGAAATTACTGAATTAACCTAAAATATGTATAAGTTTAAATTCCACTTTCATAATGGTCAAGGCATGTAAGAAAAGCTGCATCCTATTTTACTGACACACTGTGGAAATTTTTCCACTTAGTTTAACTTGAAAAAGTGATGAAAAAATACACTCTCTTGTATGAGACCGTGCTGCTGCTGACACATTTATGTCTACTCTATCCAAACATAGAATTAGTTATGTCTTTTATAATAATTGTGCACATTTTTCCACATGAAGAGGGGATCAGGGCTAGGGCTTCAGTTTGCAATTCTTCCAGTATAACATCAGCCATGCCTCAGGTAGTTAAGTTTTACATTAAAGCAATCCTTGGCTTCTTAACTATACCTGATGATAAGATGCCAATTGTGATCACAGTTTCTAGTCCCCTGTAAAGTCTTTCCCCCACACCCTGCTTCTCATTTTTCCTAAGGAGGACATTAATCTCAGACCTACTGATAGGCAACCATTAGTTTCTCAAGGTTTTCACCAAGACAGTAGAGATACACTGTCAAATAAGATGAGTTTCTTTTTTTAATTAAACCCTCGATAGCTAACAAAGTAAAGCATATAATCCAATCAGTTTTGTTTAAAACATGTATTCCTTTGTTCTACATGACAAATTTGTACAGCTGAACACATGCAAGTCGGTTAAAAACACTTAACTGTGTACTGAAATAGAAGTGGAATGTGGCCAGCTTAACTTTCCAAGGTTTGAAACAGTCCATATCCTCTCTTTCTGAAGCTTCTGCCAACTCTGTGTTTTCATAATCAGAGCTTCTCGGGGATTTAGATTTTCTCTGATGCTGCTAACAATGCCAGCACTCATCTTTTCAATGTTCTGAAAGGCACGTCACTGACAACAGCATCTATAAATGATTGGGAAATTATGGGGCATTTAGATTTCCTCGTTATCCTGACTGCTATTTCTCCCTTCACGGAAGGTCCTCAAGTCCTACGGAGATGAGCAGCCGTATAAAACTCCATGACAGATGGGAACACAGGACATCAAAACTCTCATAACGAATCAGACCTATTCTGATTTTCTAACCTTAGCTGTGGCCTTCAAACTGTGGTAAACTAACAAAATTTCAATGTTGCTACTAAACTTAAGAGTGCATAAAATACTCCGTAATTGTCCTTTTTTTCAGTCAAATGCCGTATATACTTTACGTTCCAGTTGTACAGTATATCTATATATATACATAAAAATAAGTATGTGATCAGCTGAGATTAAGAGGAAATGTACTATCTTTCAATGCTTTTATATCTTAATGAGAAAATTTCACAGTAAATAGTATCATTAAGCACATTTTAGTCTCCAGCAACTTGTATGCTTCAGCTTCCTCTAAAATAAGAAGTCTATTGAACTGGAAAAACAGTAAAATAAAGAAATTTTATTTTTTATTATTTGATGGGATCAAATCTCCTTTCCAGTTTCCTTAAAAAAATCCCAGAAAAAAACCTTTATTTCCTCTGAAGAGTGACAAATTGGAGGAACATAATATATTTCATGTATAATATTTTAATCTCTAATTAATGGTTTATCTGTTCAGAGGAACAAGGTTGGATTTTTTATTTTCCCACCTCCCCCAAAACTCGTCCAGTGGACCATCCTTTTGACTTTCAATTCGCTAAGAATTTGCTGGTGGATACATGTGTTCTTAAATAATTTGTGCATTTATGAAAAAATCCCCATCCTTAAAATGTAAGTCTAGAGTCTCAGGTTGAACTCCTGGCCTCCTAAATTTAGCTGCTATTAACCACTAATAACAAGGGAGAGTGCTGCTACAGGCAAGACAAGATGGGCTTACAACAGAAGTCTCTGGCTGTCTCGTATTTCCCCACTGCACTATAATGGCTACCTACTAATACCTTATGAATCTTTCCATCCCTTTCTGAACTTTTAAAACCTTTCCAATTTTTCAATAACTCATGTTACAGTACAGAATCTTAAATGTTTTAACAAAAAAGTTACTGAGTGAGATTTACAAAAAAATCTCAGTATTGGTCTGTTCACATTTTCATCTTAGTATTTAATTTACAGCATATTTAACACTATTGTAAACTCAGAAATCATATAATTGTGAAATATCAGTAGGAAAAAAGCTCAAAGAGTTAAAGAAAAATCAAGAGATACAGGCAATACAACAAACAAAGTGAATGTGAGATGAACAGTATTTTTCCCCGTCTTTCATGATTCATCTTAAAGATTTAATTGAGCAATATAAGAGTAATGATAGAACTCTTTTGTGAAGGTTACAACAAACAGTCAATAATTTCTATTTCATTATTATATTGGTTCTAGCATTCTTATCATGACCACTTACTTTTGAACTCCTTCTACATTTTCTTCTGACAAAGCAGTAATTTGGGAAAGAGAAAGAAACTTCCGATTAATAATCTTCTCACCCACAGCATCCTGATCTTGGTCTTCTTCCTACACACACACACATGTATGTATGAATATAATTTTAAAAGGTTTATTTTATTATGTCAGTAACATCTAAATAACAGTATTATTTTGAGAAAATATGCAAGAGATTAATTCAACAAATGCCAAAAATGTAACACAGCTATAATTACATGGCAGCCACACAATACCCTAACACATTTTCACTAGGGAAAAGCTAGGCAGATACAAGGAAAAGTAATATTTTTATCTTAAATTCATGTGGGAACATAGTGACATATTATGTGCAGCACAAGATTAAATTAACTTGCAAGTAAAAACAACAGAAATATAAAGGTGAAAAAAAATCCATGAATCTAGATTTGACCAACATGATACTAGTCTGCACAGTAATTAAATTTTAAAATCTGTTTCTGCTTAAGATGAGTACACATAAGCGTTACGGTGCTATTTGCTCTCCACCCTGTACTTGATTGCATTTTCAAATTTACTGTCTATGCTGACTTCTTCCCTAACCAAAAAAAAAAAGTCTAAGATGTTTGCTGCAATACAATGATACAGATATGAGGACATGACACTACTGTTTCAGGGAACGTCTGTGTATTTGTAATACAGAAGGCACTTCCATATAGGAAACACAAGGATATACATGTTATAGGGGATAACTGAGCATGAACCAACAACGCAATGGTCTTATAAAAAATAGGAACATTTGATGATATTTTATGGAGATTATTACTGAACAAAAACATTCAACTGGAGACTTTGGTAAGAAATCTATTAAGTAAATAAAACAGAAGGGGAAACCCCCTGTTTACAATAGAATACATAGGTGCCAAAGCACATTATAAAATGTGAGATGAGCCAGACTATTTACAGAAGTGCATGGTAGAGGAACAAGGGACAATGGTTATAAAATACAACAGAACAGAATAGAATAATTTCAGTTGGGAGGGATCTACAATACATTAGGACAGGCATAAGGAAAAATATTTTGTTATGAAGATAATCAAGCATTAGAATAGGTTACCCAGAAAGGTGCAAGGATCTCCATCCTTGCAGGTTTTCAGGACTGAGCTGGACAAAGCCCAGGCCTGAATTCCGTGCTGGGAGCAGGCAGCTGAACCACCTCGTGTCCCAGAGATCTCTTCCAGCCTCACGACTGCGAGTCTAATTGGCCTGACCTGTTTCTGCACCAGGACACACAAAACCCGAGCAAAATCATAATTTACTAGTAGCAGGCACACTTCTGCATCTGTGGGACTTGGGCTTTACAGAAGTGCAGTAAAGCAAAGCGTGCAGAATAATGTTTCCAGCTTACCTAGAGAGACAGAAGTGGAAGATTTCCTAACATGAGCTGATTTTTGAGCCTGAACAGCACTGTTCTGGGCTAATAATCAACTAACTCCAGCACTGGTCATGGAGAGCCCCCAAATAAAGCTACACTACTCCCCCTGCTGCTGCTAAACTGCAAGATACACTTAAAACTCTGGGACCCGCTGAATTACAACATTCAAGACTGATGAAACAAGACTGAGAGCAACAAAGAACATTTAGTGGACAGATTAGTGTTTTTTCCACTAATTAAGTACTAGAGTACTTTCACATGTACTTTAATATGAAAAATTGTTCCCAACTGTAAAGAAGTTAGTCTCAGATACAATGTCTCAGCAGAACAACAGGAACGAAGTAAATGAAAGCTTCTTTCTCATAGTTAGAGGCATGACATTCGTTTGCTTTTGTTTTTATTAGCAGTAATTCAAGCAGTAAAAAAAGAGGTGCTCATACAGTCAGTAAATACTGATGTAATTTAAACTGCATGCCCTAGCTAAGGAAAAAAAAAAAAATTAATAGTTCCACATGCTAATATTACACCACCATTGAAAGATTATTTTGAATAATTAGGAAAAATATGAATGCTTTCCTGCAGTGATCAGTGATGTTAGACATTCTTTAAAAGTCGTGAGAGCTGAATTAAAAGAATAAACGATATTGCTGCCTTGGAAACTGAATTAATAACAGCTCACCTCTTTCTCTCAGAATGTCCAACACATAGGATACTTTATTATATATTTTTGCACCATTATATAAATGGCATATTACCTACTGGTCAGTCAGTTAACACCTTACTGACCATATTTCTTCTAAGGCTAAATGTTAACATTTTACAGGTATTACCCCAGCTGGATTTTATCAGTAGAGCATGAAGAATTTAGCACTGTATCAGAAAGAAAAGCATGAGAAAGTTCAAGGCATAGTGGTTTTGTTCTCATCAAGCTGTTTTCCAGCTTCTCCTTTGTGGTTACAGGCCAGGTGTGAGTACGAACAAAGACCCTGCCATACCATTCTCAACTACCTGCACGACACTCCTCCACCATTCAAGATCACAGCAGTAGGCCTGTAAACAGAGACATAGCAGAAGTCTTTTTCCCCCCTCCCACTGCTTACATCTCATGCTGTGTGTGAGGAGCAGGTTAGTAGGCAAAAAGTTAGTAGGGAAAGCAACTCCCAAGAATCTAATCCAAACTATTTCCTCACTGCTTCTTGAAAGATAACAGGCAACATCCATCATGTCAGAAAAAACTTGTCCAAAAAGGAGCTTTCTTGTGCTTCCAGTATGTACCTGGCTTACTACAGCATGTAAATTTCTAATCCACATCATGTTGTCAGGCCCAGCATACTTAACATGCTGATGCTAAGGCTCATCTCATTCTCTGAATTACAAACAGCAAGAAGGACCTCTGGGAAAATTTACTGAAGTCTTAGTATGTAGTACTGTGTTATAGCAATACATAAACTATGTAAGATTACACAAATTTATTTAAAAATAACTCCAGGTGCCTTGCACTCAGTCACCTATAATCTCTTTCAACATCTTTAAAGGTCCTCTAGCATTAGAAACATATTCTTTAACCAACTAAGGTTTGCAGTTTAAACTTAAAATACATTCAAGCTGTTGTAACTCAGTATTGCAAATAAGGCTATGCAATCTGCACATCAAAAACTGACAGTTTACGTGGCAAAGTGAAGGCTCCCCATTTCACCATTTCATCACCCAGTGTCTGTAATGATATTGTTCAGCAACAACGCCCCTCACCAGTGGGGGTGTTACTCTCAGTTACGGCTCGTGATAAGGATGGATCAGTGGCACCACTATCCTCTACAACAAGTTATCAGATACTAAGAAATACTATTCTGAATGACCAAGGAGGAGCTACAGAAGAGAAAGTACATCATTTAGAAAATTAATTTTTAAAATTATCAATGTTTCTGTAATTTAAAAACAGTAGTGAAAGTCCGTGAATCACTTAATCAATCTCCTATTTGTGGAAAGTTTCTGTTTGGGCAGAACCTACACACACGGTTAAAAGCTTATCATTTTTTTTAATTGAATACTGTTTTGTCTTTTGATTGCTTTCTTTAAGCAGCACTTCAAGGAGAAGTTATTTTATATGTGTGTTGACTGATGTCAAAAGATTTACCATTTATTTTACTCTTAACTGTAGTGACTGACCGAGGCAATCCAAGGTGAGTTAATTCCGGTAAAATTGCCCTCATGTGTTAGGAAAAAAAAAACCCAAATCAAACCTCCCGATACTCCCAGCAGCAGGCCTAGACTACTGAAATACAGACTAGTATTAGAGAATTATTTGTTGTTCATTTATTTTCTTTCAAAGAATTTCTAGTTGTTCTGAACGTATAATATGTTTCTGGCTGCTCAATACATTACTCCAAATGCTTTGGGCATCTCTTGTCAACAGCATCAAATCAGAATAGCAAATTAGATATTTTAAAACAAAAGAATAAGGTCTTCCTTGAATTTCTCGGCCAATGTTCACAAAATCACCATGAAGCAGAAAACGTTAAGAGATGAGTGATAAATAGCAACTGCAAAAAACCTGTGTGTTTGGTGGACTAGGGAAGAACACTCTCTCAAAAACTCAAACCCAAGAAGAGTCATCCTTGGCTAGAAGAAAACGCTCTCTATCCTGCTGGCCTAAACCATAACACCCCCCTACCTGGAGCTTTGGTGAGGGCCTTTCCAGCCTCCAAACCTTGAAACACAGCAATGGAAATTAGCACCAGTGCTCCTGAAGGAAAATAAGCCTGTCCTTTGAGATGAGCCCTCTGCAGTGGCTGAAAATGGTACTTATTTACATGCATTTGACAATGTAACACCATGTTTTGCAAAATAATGACTTTCAAAAACATACTCACAAAGGAATAGCATATCAGCTCTTTTATAGTAAATACCTGAATTGTAAGGAACCCAGCATCCTCCTGTCTTTACTCCATCAGGGAAATCAGTCTGGACCAAACTCTGCTGCCACAGCTAGACAGCTTCCAGCACCTGAGCTAGTTCATTTAAAGCTCTCTCAGCTGCCTCTGGCTGAGCAATACTGCTGACAGCAGTACAGATGTACCCTCAAAGTGTTGCATATCAGTTACAACTTTAATCAAAATGAGAATGAAAAAAAAAACAACACCCAACACCAAAAAACCCCACACCAGCAACACAGGCTGTTATTTGTATTATTATAAGCATTTTGTTATCAAGCTGTCAACTACTTCAGCAGAAGCAGAAAATCTTGAAGCTGTCTACATAAATAGTTACGGCAGAAACAGAAATGCATTCACTGTTCCTGTTTGTTTTAAAAAAGCCCCAGTTGTCCGCTCCCACAGTAGGAAGTTAAAAATCAATAGTTGCTATTTTTAGTTGTAATATTTCTTTTGTCGTCAAACAAATAAGGAACTAAAAATAGTAACACTGATTTCAGCTACATTCAATAGACAGATATGCAGATATGTCAAATACAAAAGATAAAACCTATATGGAAGGAAAGCTTTTAGAGGGCCATTATAAACAACCCACGCTGATAGTGTCCTTTTAATAACAAAATAAGTTTCAAAAATTTCATACAATCCCAACATCAAGATTTATGAATGACCAAATGTATTATGACATTAAACTTCACTGATGTTTTCACAGCTGCAGACTACTTATTGGAAGAAATGTTGTTAAAAATAAAGTAGCGGCAAGACTTGCTAAGATCAGGATTCAGATTTTCTAATGTGTTTTCTGCTGCAAGCAATTATAAGTCTGAACAATTATTAAAATACTCTATTTGAATCAAGAGGAATTGTCTCAGGATCTAAGAAACAATATAACAAAAATACTGCAGAATACAGTGTTCCTTACAGCTTACATATAGACCATGCAAAGCTAGTGTCCTGGTTTGAGGTAAAACAGAACTAATTTTGTATTCAGTAATTTTACTTTTTCTTCTGGGCCTCTTCTAACTAACTAAGCTCTGAAATTAACAGCATATTGTTCAGAAACTGTTCACTCTCACAGTGATAAGAC
>BJBW01008310.1:0-11995 GCA_004320125.1 Scolopax mira
CGATGGTGTGGGGGGGGGGGGGGGGGGGGGGGGGGGGGGGGGGGGGGGGATGGGCCGGACGCCGGACGCTAATGCATTGTATTTACCTGCTTTATTAAATCAACATCAGTACAACATGCTCTTGAGTTTTTTCTGGAAAAAAAAAATCAACATATCTATTTATATACTCTTAATTTATTCTAAGGGCATAACTGTTAGTGTTTAGCTTTGATTTTGTCCGCACTTAATGTTTTTTGCTTTCAAAGAGAATAGTTCTCAACAGGGCTTAAAGTGTGTGCTGATGTGACAGTGATGTACTCTCTCCTTTCTGTGATTCATTTTAATGCCAGTTCCTCTCAGTTTGAAGGATGCTGCGTGCGCATTTCAATGAAAAGGTCATATGAATGGAATTTTGCAGGTGAACAAAATTAAATCCTCACAGACTACTTTCTAGTGAGAAGAAGTGTTTTAGCAGCTGGAACCATAGAATGTTTCTGGAATAAAATCCAGATGTTTATATCGCAGGGGTGCAGGAACTGCCATTCTCTTAGAAATGATTGAAATTTTAAACAGCCTGTTTTGACTTTGGACAGATGAGCTTATGGAGAAAAATGAGTGGTCACCAATATTTCATAAATCCTAAACTTTTTCCAAAAGACAAGAATACATGTTTAAACATACTCTTAAAGTAGCATTATTCTGACTCCAGTAAAATCGAAAGGTTCAGAAGTTAAAGCTGCTGCTTTAACTTTCCTGTAGACTCAGTGAACTGGACAATGACCTTGTAAGAATAGGAAAGTATATTTGAAATACGAAATAAGAAAATAAGAAAGTATACTTGAATTAAAGAAATAGCCACTGTGTAAGACAGAAGTCTAATCCTGTCCCACTAGAAAGGAATGAACTCCTCTAGCACGCTGTATTTTTCTCAAGAAGAATACAATGCATAGGTCAGAATACAATACTGACAGGTTCAGTATTAACATCACAAACTTTTTGTGCCATCCTGGTCAGGAAATCCCTGTCCTGGTAAGTGTTTGGAGGAAAACAGATCCCAGAAGTGATTCCTAAAGAGTGGGGGCTGCTTCTCCTGAACGACTAGATAAATGTATTTGCACCGTAGTGGCTGAGGAGCATGAAAGATCTAAGCATTACGCTTCAATTGATGTATTTTGCTAACTATAATGAAATTAATAGTTTAGGCCCATTTGTCTCTGTCACTCAAGCTTGTGACATTTTTACCAGGGTTACTTTACTTCTAGCTTCATTGATGAATTAGCCTAGGTGTTACCAGCTGTGCTGTAATGCCACATGAAATATTGGTGCTGTGTATATGTCAGTAAGACTTTTGGGAGCAAGCACATCCTGCAAGTTTTTATGTGCGCGATGACACTCGAGCTTTATTTTTGAAGGATTATCAATAATCAAGTGATACAGCCTGTGGCTTTATTGGAAAATAGTTGTGTTACCCGTCCAAGAGAAAACAGAAATCAATCTCTAGTGTAAGCAAACTTAAAATGAAAGGACAGTTTGTTTTGGGTAAGAGGTCTTAGTGTGTGAGAAGTTAATCCACAACTGAGTAAGAGGATGAGCTTGCTTTATAGATTAGTGAGTAAGGTCTTAATATTTTTATGATAGTGACTTAACATGGGGCTCTCTTATTCTAGACGTTAGACGCAGGTGGAGGGAATGCAAATATGATAGGATATACTCTATGATCAGCTGGGCAAAATGCAGGAAGAAGAGTGGTTCAGGACACTTTGGGCTATTGCTGGAGCGCAAGGTTTGGACTCAAGCTTCACAAGAAAGAGAGACACTGTTTACCACTGAGCAAGCAGTAAACCTCTCTCCCAAGGACTTTTTTTGTTTTACAAGAATAGCTTGTTTTGATTTAGCTTAAATACTATTGGCTATGCTAAACCCTAAACTCCATCAGAAGAATAAGAAAATGCACATGGATTGTGGCTAGCTTTGTCTCCTCGCAATTCTTTGATGTCTTAGTTCTGTTCGAAAATCACTTTCCCTGTGTATGGAACTGTGTTATAAGTGTGCTTGTGACAACAGGACCAGTTCACACTGGGCTTGTAGCTGGGTAGTATTTTCCTTCACATCCAGCTGAACATGAATTTAGTCACAAGGAGGGACTGTAAGATTCTTTAGATGTTACAGAAAACATTGGAACACAGCTTCCTAAAAGGTGTGTTCATAGTCCCAATAACATCTTTAGAAATATCACAGTGCTACTAGTACATTAATGCACAGATATTACAGATCACATACCCACAGTGTTTATTTATATATATGTTTTCACATGCATAAATATATCAAATGGTCAAGAATGATCTCAAAGTGTTTTTAATGGCAAATGTTAAGCCCAAACCAAAAGGAATTTTACTTAAATAATTAGGAGAAGTTATATGTGCATCCAGTTACCTTTAAGGAGGAAATAGCAATCATGTAACACAGTACACCAATGTGGAGGAAAAAAAAATTGTCTAGAAATGCATATCAGGACACAATATGTGCTTATAAAAATTGCAGAGGAATCTCTGCTGTCAGCATGGAACAATGTCTGCCCTGGAAACCTGAAAGGCCAAATTAACCATGATAGGACTTTTATTTATGATTCAGGGCAGAGAAGAGTGTGCAAATTCAATTTTTAGGTTATTAAGACATCCCTTTGCCTCAGGACTACCATGTTGGTAGAATTTTATGACTTTAATACTGCTGAATTTAATCACTTTTAAATCTTTGACAGTTGCATTAGTGTTTGCAATTTCAGCAATACTTTGATTCATTGGCCTATTCCAGAGCGAGTTTCATGCTCTGCCACACACTCTGATTGATTGCTATTGTCCCTGTCAAAGTCCAGGCTTTTATACTTGTTGAAGAACTTGGTCGTGCACATACTAGCAATTTTTTTCTTTCTTCATATGACAGAAGGGGTTTTTACTTTGTTACGTGTTACAGAATATGCATTTTGATTAAGCTCTCACACACTGATTAGCATGTAAAAAGGGTCGAGCGTTTTGGTATGTGCCATCTAATGTCCATGCCAATTATTATTTCCACATAAAATTTGACTATGTGAGTTGTCTCTGAAATTTTCTAGTCACTCGTAGTGAATGGGGGAGCATGTAGCAGGCCTGTTACTCAGGTGGGTTGTTTGGTTTTTTTTTGAAATCTTGTAATTATCACTCTCCCTGGCCTTCTCTGTAGATGGAAATGCTGATGAAATACTGATGACAAGGCAGACAGAGGAAGCAGAGTCAAACCGTAAAGCCAGCAATGCATCTAAATGCTGATTATAATTAATACTCAGAAATAATTAAATGCATCTGCTTTTCTTCCAGAGGAAAATGCTTGATCTTGCCAGGGGTCCTTTTTATGAAAAAGTACGATATCTGTGAAAGGCCTCATAGATGACAGGGACTCACCTTCCTGCCCGGTGTAGTGACCATGTACTCTGTAGTCCAGCTTCATGGGAACCTCTTCCCCGCTGTGCTTTCAAGGAGAGCAAACATCTGTTTACAAGATGGAATAGCAGTAGTATCTATTAATAGTCATAGTCTAATTATATAAGCAATATGTTGTTATGTATTATTATATAGCATAGTATTCTTAACAGAACCAAAACCTGAATGACAGAACTTGCCACTTCCCATATGCATGTGGTCGTAATACACTAATTTACCTGGCACAGTTCTCACCTCTAAGCACATTTTCCTGGGCACGCAATTTTAAATCGTTCCGGGAATTAAACGGTGTTAACTGGTGGATTTCAGAAGGAAAACCAGGATGTTTATTTTCACCTGGAATGGGACAGGGATGTTTTTGAAAAAGAATGCTATCGTGTCTTTCTCTACAGTCACAGAGGTAGGATTGCATTAGCAACATTTGCCTGCCTGGCAAGTGCTTTGCTTAATGTCCTTTGAAAGCAGCTTGCAAGACAAAGCAGTGGGCAAGCAGATGGCAACATTAAAAGAAAAATCTCATTTTACTTAACGAAAAGTTATTTGACCCCTTAAAGGTTTGAGTTTACTTTAGAAAAGAACTAGTGCTGAACTAAAGGTCCCCAAAATAGATTTGGCAGAACAGCTTTTTGATAGAAGAATATAAACACGCTGAGTCTCCCTCTGCTTTCATCACTCAACGCAACGTGTGGCCTCAGCCTCTGGGAAGGGTGGTCAGAAGAAGAAATTCTGCCTCTGCAGTTATGTTCTTCTTCCCACTTTAACTCAGCAGGGCTTTCTGAGTAGGAAAGGGGTGGAAGTTGCAAATTCAGTGCATGTCCTGCACAGATGCAGGCTGAGTTAGCTGTGAATTACAAAGATCAGCTTTTGTTGAATTTAGGGTGTACTACAAGGCAGTAATTCGTAAGGAGAGAATGTTTCTTCCTAAAATACATTACAAATATCCACAAAGCCTTTCATAAAGAGACAAGGAAAATTTCCAGATACTCTATTCCAGTAGTAATACATGCACACAAAAAAAACCCCACTTATAAAAATATCGTAGGAAAATATTTTTGCTCCATATTGGACAACCACTGGCTATAGGTAATGATTTCAGTGTTTTATAACACAGAGCAGACTTTATATTAGCCAGACTTAGTATATTCTTTCTATGTATGAGAGATTTTCCTCTTTACAGAAGAAAACAACTGAGCAGGAACCAGAACTCAAAGAGCTGTATGAAATCTTACAGTGCACGTCTTCATCAGGCAATATGCTGTCCCATCTTTTGAGAATAGCTATCCCGTGCAGATGAGCTGTTATGATCAGCAAGGGTCATGCTACAGAATAAACATCTGTGCTGTTCAGGACCTTGTGAGTGTTTGGACTGGAATTTAATTTCACCTTTTGGCTTTTTTCCCTGCATTGTGGTAATTTCTCTGCTGTCTCAGGCTGCATTTGAGTCTTTCACTGACTCCAGTGTTCCTTGGCTAGTCCTTCTGCAATGAACCACTTCTGCGTGTACCTTCAGATGAGCTATCTCAAAAGAAATCTCACTGGGATCAGAACAGTCTTGAGAAAGTGCTGCTTTGACTCCTAAAATCTGAAGTTATTCTGTCTAATGACTTAAGCAGATTAAATACATGCTATTGACCTAAGTGGGACTTGGACCAAACCCCAGAAGACCAATCCAGTTCAGCAAGGTGGCTCTTGCTCTCCTCTGGTCCAAGTGAGAAAATTTGAATACAATTAAGGTATATATTAGGATTTACGACGGAAGAGCAGATGGACTTGGCTGTATGATGGGTAACACATTTCTGGCTTTGTAAAGAGACGCTTTTTTCTCCAGTGGTTTTGGCCAAAAATGATTTGCAAATACTATTTCTCAAAGGTCTGATTGTAACAAGACAGATACAAACTCCTAATGTAACATTACAGTGAAATTACTGTCAAACTGTTTACGCTTATAAAAATGCATCTGCTCTTTAGGGTCCCCAGCAGATTCTCCATCTCTGCATAATGTAGAGAACAGAATGTAAGTTTCAAAGACATTGAGTTTTTAGTAATATCACAGAAGTTTAACGGGCTCCGGAAGTGTTCTGTTGCACACCCCTGCACTTTTCAAACTCTGGCAGTGTAGATGTGACATTTCCTTTTTAAATATTTGAGTAATAATATATTGTAGGCTTGTGGAGGGCCCAGTCCCCCGCTGCTGCTCAGCCCCACTCTCTCAGCCTCTGGCTCCTGGGTGTCTTTTAGCTGGAAGGACACCAGGGTGGGCAGGGTTTGGTTCCTGCAGCCCCAGGACTTTTGCTGTTAATTGCTGGATGGCAAAAAGGTATGCTACCTTTTTGTGTGTGCTGTAATACATTTTCTCCACATCAATAAGGATTTTCAGAACTTACTTTCTCTATATTGAAAAGTACATAGTGATTGCTTCCCAAAGTGGAGTCCTTAGCTAGACTTTCCTTGACAAAGGTGCCAACCTGATAGTGCCAGAATTAGATTAGTTTTGTTTTGTTAAAAGATCTGATCTTGTCATCTTTATGAAATCTGTGAGTTTGACAAATACTGAATAGGTTAGTGGTATCTAACTAATACAGCCTGTACGGATGCAATACGATCTCCTTCCATACCATTTTATCACATTACTCTGGTTTCTAATCTTGCAAATATTCTCAAGAGTAATTACTCACAAGCATAAAGTAACCTCATATTCTTTAATGTTCGCAGACTTGGGCCCCAGGTGACAATAAATTTATATTAAAATTGTTTAGGGGCTGCTAATTATTCCAGATTCTGCATTTAGAATTATGTTTTGAAGGGAGAAATACGTCTTATTTGTCTGATTTTATTTTTTTTCCTGTTTCTTTCTGATCTGTTTCGTAGTTACACATATGGGAAGCATGATGCACATGGGAAAATATTTGGTAGTTTGGTGCTAAACGTGTTCTCTGTGCTCAAAGAGTAACGGATTGCAACTGATCTGACATTTTAAAATTTATTTTGGCTAAAAAAATGGAAGAGGCAATTCAATTCATAATACGATTTGTCAAGCTACATTTTAGTGATCAGTACAGAATGAAATTTGAAACACATTTGTTTGTTTGCATTTGCATATTTTAAAAGCGGGCATTTAGTTTTCTTAAAGTGTGCTTCCATGTGTTTTACATTTCAGCTAAAGGACTGAAATTAAATTTGTGTAGGAAGCCAATAAAAGGAGTTTATGAGTATATGCAACTGCTACTTATTTTCAGCCTATGACAAAATGAATTTCCATGGCAGCTTGTAAATTTGTGACATTTAGAACTTCATGTAATACCAAAATCAAATAAATGATGGAAGAACCTATGTCTGGCTGCAAGACACTGAGATTTGGTGACTTAGGCGCTTCTGAAGCATTTTAACATGGGTTTATGCCCCTTTGAGCAGAAATACTTTAATCAGAGCAGTGCATTAGTGTTTACAGGCTGGGACTGTGTTCCCTTCATCCTGTTTGTTCCGTGGTATGCCCCATAGGTTTAAGCCTTGCAATTCAGTGAAAATATTTCTGCATGACATCCCTGGCCTGCTGGGGAACACCCATTTGAAGAGTCCCAGCATGAAGAAGCTTCAGAATCAGATTCTAACACCAGAGGTTGAGATGAAAGTTCCTGTAACAGCAAGTAAAAAAAAAAAAGATTCCTCCAATCTTTGTTAAAAAAATAAAAATAATTAAAAAAAAAAATCTCTACTGTCTTGCTCCTGTCAAACACATTAAAACCAATGATTTGGAACAGATGGGGAGAAAGGCTGCTTGTATGATTAGGGGAAGAGAGAGCCAATTACAAGGAGGGGAGAGAAGGACAGGGGATTACTTTCTTTAGGTAGATTGGGGAATATCTGCTGGGGATGGAGGGAGGGCAACAGAGTACAGTGCAACCATTATGTGCAAATTATGTGACTATTTGAATAGTCTGACAATTTTTATTTCTCCATATGCTCTTATCAATATAAACCAACATGTTATAAATACCCTTTCAAAAGTCGTCTTTAATCTCTCTTTAGGTTGATCTGGCAACATGACTACATTGAAATTAATATTTTATATTCCTCAGAAAGATCTATGTGACAATCTTTCAAGCTTGTCATGTTGTCTGGTTTTGGCTCACACAGAAAGTGAACTTTATGAAAATACCCAAAAGGTCTTTGTATACTGAGTAAATACACTTAAAAGTCAGGAGGCAAGTAGTAGTAAAATGCTTATCATTTAAAAACACAAAGAAAAATAAAAATGCAAAATACCCCACCCAGCAGATTATCTAATCTGGAATCCCAAATGGATCTTGGACCTGAAGATGGCCCTAAGATTGCGTTAGCACACACACACATACAGAAAACTTGAATTTATCTGTAGAAACCCTGATGAGATTCAGGCTTTATCCCCCCTACTCAGGTCCTGGGAGTTTTGTGGTGACAAGTCTAGGGCCCCTAATATAAAAATAAAATAAAACTACAACAAAACCATTTCTCAGCTTGGCAGGGAGGGCTCCAAGTAGCTTTCATCTCTCTCCTGTGCTCCTAGTAAATTTATGGTGGTTGAAAAGGAGTACAGGCAGCTCCCCTCCTCCGGAGCGCAAACACGCCGCCTCTTCTCCACGCCCTGCCATTTCCCCTTAGCAAGAAATAAAAAATGATTTTGTACTGAGCCACACAAGAAAACCAGAGCACACTAAAATCTGAGGTCAGCCAAGCTTGTCCAATTGCTGCTAGTATTCCTCCCCAGCTAAAGGCATAGCATCGTTAAAGATAATTCATGCTGTTAAAGGGCCGCGTAGATTTTAGAACGCAAGGGGTTTTTTTAAATTACAACGTTCAATATGTATCCAGGCTCATTCACTTTACCTTGTTTTACTATACAGCCTAGTCACCACCTGGCCAAGGAACCATCTTGCCAGATTGGCAAGAATCTTTTGATTCAGACCTATTTTATTTATCCATTGAGTTTTCCCTCTATTTTCCAGGTGGAAATCTCAGAAAGACAAAAGCTTGCTTCCTCTTTATGTTGTGCTTGTCGGAAAGTGCCTGGGAAGCTCACAGGGACTCCGGTGGAGTGGATGTGAGAAGTCCTGCTTTTCTGCAGGTTGCTTGCAGTGCCCAGAGAGATCTCTCTCAAATGCATTTCTCCTTCCGAGGAGAACTCGGAAGGAGAAGTTTAATTAAAAAGAGGTCCGTACTGTTCGGTAGTATCATACTTTGGATTTTGACTTAGGTATCTTGATGCTCAAAGAAAAAGGAAAAGGTGGGTTAGCTGGAAGAGGAAAGAAATTTTAATAACTAGCGTAATTGTAGTGATGAGATATATTGTCTTGTCTTTGTTCTCATAGTGAGAACACACTTTTAAAGTGAGCACATGCTGTTATCGTTAAAACTCACCACATATTAAAACTTACAGAAAGTTTGACAACGGTGATACGATCCATCTCTGCAAGTGTAACGACCATCAAAATCATCATCCTAAGAAGGTTGTTCTGTGATGTCCTCGGAGGAAAAGGGTGTTCATATGCATTAACAGCGTATTATAGGGTGGATGATGGATAAATCTGGAAGGGGTAAAGTGTCCATCAGTGGCTGGATTTACCAACCTGCCAACACGCGGTAGGGCAGTACGGAGCCTGGACCAGCTCCAAAATACTCAGTGATAGACTTTCTCTTGGTTTGTGTTCTTTTGTTTCACAAGACAAATCCCTTCTGCTGAGAGAACAGCAAAGAACACCCTACCAGAGCCCAGAGTGGAAGCTATGCTTCCTTACTTAAAAAATGGGCTGGTAGCTGGGAACCACAGGAAGTCCCAGTCCAAGCTGCCACGCACAAGTCTGGGCACTATGTCATGGATTTCTAGTAGCCATCCTTTTTTTAAAAATTAAATAAATCGTTTCGAACATGGAGAGAAGGATTAAAAGCTGGTTTGTGGTGCTTCAAGTGTAAAAAGGATTTTCTAGGAGAGGAAAAACCAGAAAAACCAGACTCTGTCTCTGGCACTCCAGCAAGAGCCTTATGCGTTTAGAAGTGTTGGAGAAATTGGTATTTAATTTAAATATAAACAAACAAACAAAGGCTTGCCACTTGATTTCATTTGCGTCAAGATGAAAACAAGACGCTGAAAATTTTTAATGATAAGCCAGAATGAGAGAAAGAGACTCCAGAATGCCCAGGAATTTTGTGGCTAGATGCGAGAGCAAATCAGGGAATCCAACTCACGTGTGCCACCATCTGAAGTCAGCACTAGCCATGGGGCTAGGGTAGTTTCTAAGCCTTTTCTACTATCCATTGCCTTTTTGTAATTTGCCCCCACCCCTTTAAATGCCTGCTTTTGTTGCAGTGCAGGTCAAAACCAACTGTGAGAATCACAGATTTCTTACTTTTTTTTTTTTGGTAAAAATAACTGTGCAATTTTCAGTCTTTAGCTCGATGTACATTGAGGGATGTATGCAAAACGAAATAGCTCCATTCAGAGAAAGGGTATATAGTCAGTTACAGAAATCTTATAAATATCTACAGCCCCGAGCCAGTCCTAGTTCCAAACTGGAATCCCAAGCTACGTCTTTCCAGGTGAATAAAAGTATCAGGAGGATATTGCATGTTCTGGAACTGCTCCATCATTTCCCCTCTTTCTCCTATCTCTTGTTTTGACTAGAAATTCTTGCTGGAGTCCAGCAACCTACTCAGTAGCAAACACATTTCTAAGGAGCCTAGTCCAAACTTGGTCAATAACACACTTGTTCTTTTCTTATTTACATGAAAAGGTTGATCTACCATTTCTGGCTAGACCTGAGAGGCACACCTGGCAAAGTGTTTTCCAAACTATTTCTCTTTCAAAGGAAAAATAAATACAGTAAGTCAATGAATTAAAACAGACCAGCTGTGTGTGAAGGTATGAACCCAAAACAAAGCAGAGAAAGAACTTGAGTATGGGGCACTGGTAAAAAGCCAATGGGTTAAATTGTGGCAAAAAGACCAAGCCATTCTAAGAAAGGGTCAGGTGTTCATTGCTGTGGGCTTTCAAAAAGTTATTTTTTTACAGGTAAGGAAGGAGAAGTACGCTGAGCTTGCTGAGAAGCTTGTTCATCTTGCTCTGCTGAGCCCTCTTCCCTCCCACCGCACGCCGGCTGCTTGGGCAGGGGAGGTGGTGACCCTTTGGCCATTTTGGCATCACTTCTTGTTGCTATTTACACAGCCCAGAGCCTGGCTCTGTGAGGTTGAAGAAATCTGTACTATAATTGCCTCAAATTTATTTTAAAAAGCTTTCTTGGTGCTTTTCTCCATGTAAGCCTGACAGTTAGCAAGTCTCACACTTGCGGTTTCTCAGAATATGCTTTCCCCCCCAAGTCTCTTTGCTGCCTGGCTTCTGTGACCACGGAGGACTCTCTTTTGTTTCTAGCATCTATACCAAAACCACAGGCAAGAAATATTAGCTAAAACTTTGACTAATTCTGTCCACAGGACCTGATGATGCATATTTATGAAATGAAATAAACTTTGAAGTAATTTTGGCTGCTGTAATATTCGTTTTATGCAACAGTTTCATAGGAGGTTCTTTAAGCACAAGTTAATTACCACATACCTTTAGCATTTAGTGTTTTCTGATGAAGACATCCTCTGTTCATGCCTGAATATATTAATATTTCAGAAGGGAATATTAAAAAAAATAAAATATGTAGCTGAAGGTATACTAAAGATTATGTTTAAATACCTGAGCTGAAATTTAGCAATAAAGCATCCATTATCAGGTTTAAAAAACCCAACAAATCACAGAATAACGGAATTGTCAGAGTTGGAAGGGACCTCTAGAGATCACCTAACGTTCACATTGGTGGAAATCAGGGTGATACTAATTTTTTTACTCAAGAAAATACGTCTTTAAGTACAGTAAAATATAAAATCAAATCCGCCTACTGCTTGCCTCCAAATGGCAACTTGATGTGGCACCCCCAAAGAGTTCTGTAATCCTTGTTTGTCTTGCCCTGTGTTGCTTAATAGCCAGTGACTAAGCACCGTTCCCCTGGCATATTTTCTCTGTTATTTTATACATTGTGAAACCTCCTCCACTGATTTCATTCCGTGAGGTGAGGAACGAGCCTGCCCCGCGTTGTTATCCAGCCCATTATGCAGGATCTTATCAGGGAACTCTCACAGCCCTGAGAAAAGCTTAGCTCTCATACCTGGCGTTTGGGTAAAGGCTCAGTTTTGGGAAAAGATACTTGGGCTCCTGTGCTCCTTCTGCCTCGGCTCTCACCATCCTCCAGCAGCTCCCTAGAGATAAAACCCCATCAGAAACCTTCCATGTGGGTGGAGAGGGGCACACCAGTTACACGGGAGAGATGCAGAAATTACAGAATCACTTCGTGATTACTGAGTCCAACCACAAAAAAAACCCCCACAACAACAAAACAAAACAAAAAACCACCAAAAAATGAAAAACCACTACATACCACAGCACGCTCATCCACAAACAGACACAAACCAACAATCCCAGGCACTAGAACATGCCCTGAAGAGCCATGTCTACACGTTTCTTAAAT
>BJBW01008310.1:12141-28253 GCA_004320125.1 Scolopax mira
TCTCCCCTCAGCCTCCTCTTCTCCAAACTAAACATGCCCAGTTCCCTCAGCCTCTCCTCCATAGGACTTGTTCTCCAGACCCCTCACCAGCTTGGTGGCTCTAATTGCCCCGGCTATCCACGTAACGAAAGTAACATTTATGTGAACAATCATACGGGATCCAGGAAATGGAGATAATTGGAGGGAAAACACTGAGGAATAGTTACTGGGCGAGTCATGAGCAGATGCTGGAGGCGAGGTGTTGAGTGAAGAAGCGGTGGAGCCATGCCGGAGCAGGGCTGGGACCCTCTCCGGGGCCAGATGGCTGAGGCAGGTGCTGGTGTATTCCTGCTCCATGGGATGAAGAGAACCAGATGAGACACCCTCAGCACTGCTCCTTGACAGCCCTGTGCCTCAACGCTGCTCTTCGAGTACGGTTCGAATAGTCGTTAACACGGAGCAGGCATCCATCTTGTACTGGCAAAGGGACAGACCACTCTGATTTATGGCTTTACAGGACGTGTCCGTACTAACTCTGTGTTTAAAATAAGCAGATTGAATTGCTTAAAAGGAAAGAGCATAAACACTTATTGGATTTTCCTGTGGTTGTTAAGTTTTTAGCTTGGAAGTCATCTCTGTTTATTTTTCCTGTTACATTCCAGCCAAGGGCTTCACCTGTATTTTATGCAAGGTACAGCTATAGGATTTGCACCTCAGAGGTTGCTTCACAGAGAGCATCAGTACAGTATAATAAATGCCATTCAACCTAGCAGCCATCAGAAGCAACAAATTTCTTCCAGTACCAAAGATGCCATGCCATGGTCAGGAAATGTGCACAAACTTGAATGTACGAAGTTTCACCTAAAAACGAGGAGGAACTTCTTTACTGTGAGGGTGGCAGAGCGCTGGAACAGACTGTCCAGAGAAGTGGTAGAGTCTCCGTCTCTGGAGACATTCAAAACCCGCCTGCACATGTTCCTGTGGAACCATCTCTAGGTGGACCTACTTTGACAGGTGGACCTACTTTGGACTAGATGATCTCTGGAGATCCCTTCCAACTCCATATGATTCTGTGGCCAGAAAAGGGAGAATTGTCTATGACAATGAGTCTGTGAGCAGAGTGACATACCTCCTGCATGGCCATGGGTCACAGGATGTCCTGGCTGAGCGTGGAGGTGCAATAAACATTTAAAGTCTAAAATCTGTAGGAAGTTGGCCTGGAGGAAGACCTGAGCTGGCGGAGTAGAGAGTGGTGGTGGCGAAGGGCTTACCTCTTGGGACAAGAGCACAGTACAAATCTTCCTTGCCATGGTGAATGTGGACCTAGGGTTTGCAGACCACAGACACCAGAAAATGATGGCTATTTCTCATGTGGTGCAAATCTTAATAATAAGTTAATTATTTTCTATTAACTGATCAAGCCCCACCCCTGACACCCTCTGACCATCTCTCATCACAAGTAGAATGCAGTTTCCTCATGGACAGGTTTAAGACTACTGGCAGAACTCAGCAATGGCACCTCAACCACAAGGCAGCAGGTTTTGGGTACTAAAAATATGAAATGCAAGTATGTTCAGAAAAGGCAACTTTGTGTTTTGCTCACGGGTGTAAAAAGTTCAATATCACCTTTTGAGAAGATCGCCATAGCTAAAACTGATGTTACTGCCATTAGAAAAACAGCGCTTGACGTATCTGCACGGAAAGATCCTCAGAAACAAAGCTGCAAGTTGTGCACACTTATAAAAGTGCTTATAAAAGCACTTCTGTGACTGCAGACACATTTGCTTCCTAAGGATTTGACCATCTAGCAGAACGAAAACCATAGCTGCATTCAACATACCAGCCTGACTAAAGGCAACAGATTAAGAAGTTTTGGCACAGTAAGAAACATTACTGGGACATTATATATATGGCACATATATAGGACAAGTCAAGTCAAACAGGAGGACCCATATCCAAAGAGAATAAAAATGGTCTCTGGAACAAAATAGGAATATATTTCTTCACAATGAGTTTTACCAAGATACATCCTCATTCCCCTAAAACAGCCTGAGCAGAGGATAAAATAAATAAATGAGTGACTATATCTCTCAGAGCTATTGCTTTTCTCATGTAATAATGTCACACTGGTGGTAATAAATATAACAGCTGAAGTAACTCAGATCAAATCCATACCACAACCACAGCTGAAGGATTCATCACCACTACACAAAATGAAACTAGATGTTTTGGGAAAGGCTTCCAGGCCTGCAGGACACAAAGGGGGCTCAGGGACTTCATTAGTTTAGTTTAAGCTCTTCTTATGTTTGTTTGAAATTTTGTATCAATTAATAGTTGAGTAGTAAAGGTTTCTGTTCGATTAAAGGAGGGTAAGCTGTATTTACAGGGCAGTTGCTTGTGGCAAAGGTATCATGATTAGTAGTTGACTTTACTGACTTATCTTGAACTGTCCCAGATTGGTTCATCCTAAGCAGTAGGTAGAAGAACCTGTTTCACACGCCTTAGCTGAACTATAGCCAAGAGGGGACATGCAAAATATCTGTAAAGCCAAAGAAAAACCCATAACAAGAAAAACAAGAGAGATAACCTGAATATGAATTAAGTTAGACCAAAAAAATTAAGGGGGGAAAAAAAAAAAGTTTCGTACCCAAAAAGTGGGACAAAGATGTGAGAAAGCTTCTTAACAGGAATGGGGGTGAAGAGCAGGAAAATGGGGGCAGGAAATCCTTTTTATTTTAAGAAGGAATCCAGTGGGTGGATGGGCAGGACTACCTGTTATGGTTGCTTCTGGGCACTGGGGGGGTTGCTGCTTCTGGTTTTGTGTCTTGTGTTTCCACTTTACAAAGAACAGGAAATCATAACCAAGTTCTGAGGTTAATATTGCTAAAATAAGCTTACTCTGTTAGTATGAAGTAGATGTGCTCAGTAGTTATGCAGCTCTGGTCTCAAACAGCTATAGCAGAACTTGGCGGGGGGATGGGGAGAAGGCAAAAAGGAGCAACAAGTATGACCACATACCAAAAACTTCCCTCTGAGGAACAAGATGGTAGGGTAACACTCTTCCATCTGGATAGATGGTAACTGAGGAGATAAACCAGAGGTTCCTGGTCACGGGAGTAGAGCTGGGTCAAGTGTTCACAACACGCCTTCCACTACAAACACTGGGAAGAACTGAAGGGATCCAGGAGGAACCAGAGCTGAAAAAGGCACACAGACATCATTCTTCACAGAATGCCCTGCCCAACAACGCAAGGTCTGTGGGGCCAACAGGAGCCTTGGTACGTATCAGCTCAAGAAGTTCCCTCATCTGCAAAAAGTCCTATTCAGGGAAACCTTTAGAGGAAGGATGATTTTGACTTGCTGTGTTCTTACATCTCCATAGCCTGCTCATGCCATTACTGAAGGTGGGCTGTTGGGTTGCAGGGACCTTCAGCCTGTCTGCCCTTATGTTGCCTTACAAATTTGTTTATCAGATTGTGGAGGATGAATCAAAAGCAGCTTCTGGAATGAAATAAGATGGATGGAGAGAAAGCATGGATAGATTTGTTTTCCTTGGAGGGCAGCCATATGTAAGTAATATAATTAGTTCTGGAAATGAGGAGTGTGACTTAGCTATGCTCCCAACCACCTTCTCCTTGGTTCAGTCTTCGACACCTTTCCAGGGAAACAGCCTGAAGTCATGGGAAATTTTCCGATTCTTCACCTTCTGCAGAGAATCACTGACAGCAGTCTGCTTAGTCTAAATGCACTTCAGATTCTCTTGAAATAGTTTATTTGTAATTAACTTTTTTTTTTTTTTGGCAGGGAATGAGAACAGATCTGTAGATAGTCAGAAGTGTCCGTAAGGCTTTTAAATTTCAGGCTGGATTGGAACAGCTCAGAGACATACTGTATAAAAACTGAACTCCTGACAGTAATTGCATGTTCTACACAAGATGTAGACCACCACACTACAGTAAATATGACAGTAGACAACACCAAAAAGAGAAGAAAGGATTTCTATGTCTTTTCCTCCTCATACCTTCCCATGAATTCATAATTAAAGACAACTGCATCATTCCGCAAAGAGAAAATTTTATATCGTCTCCCTTATTTCCTTACCCCAAATTTATTAAAAGTTCACAAAAACCTGGCACGAGGAATGTGTGACAGGAGCACAACATCTTCAGTTTGGTCTTTTCTTACCCAAGACATAGGGTAGGCTGTTACCCAATATTCAAAATTAACACTATAAATAATTCCAGTCATGTGTTACCAAGAACGGTGCGATTTTAATTGCTTCCCGGCAGTTTTAGGTTACACTTCACCCTGCCCTGCATCTGTGCTCTGCAGATGTTTAAGCCCAGAGCTCTCTTCCAGGGGCTAGCAGTTTGGCAGTATTTTGCAGAACAGTTGGGGTGTTAAAACTCAGAACATGTTTATAAGAGGCTGGTGCTAGAAGGGTATGGTATTTTTCATATTAGGTAAGGACGTATATGACGGTAACCACAGCATCTTTTCAGCAAGCTATTTTTAAGGATCAAAACCTCCTTCTGTCACCCATTCTCATGCTAGGTCTGCTGCGATGTTGAAATCTATGAATAATCCACTACTAGCTGCGTTGGGTTTTATTAGTCGAGAGGAGGAAAAGCAATGGGTCTGCTTTCCTTCCTTCAGTTCTTCTCGGGCAGATCTCCACGGCAGAGCGGTCATAAGCAAGTAGGGATTTGGCTCAAAGGTTAATACTCCGTTTGCTTTGTTTCACGTGATTTTGAAGAATTGCCTCTATTTTTTGCAAAGGCAGCTGGGCCATACGTAAGATGTATGAAACTGCTAGGAGGCTGGGAGACAAGTAGAACTGGCAAGATTTGTGCTGAGGATTTAATTCATTGTTTGAGTAGCTTTTGATGGTATATTCAGCTGTATAATTCTCTACAATTGTTTTGAAATAAATTAAAACATTTGTAGAATTATCTATCTTACCAACACTTGTGTATTGACATGGCTCTCTGCTATAGACATTACGATTTTCCCCTGGGAGGAGCTAGCTTGATAGCTTGCTAGTTTGAGTTAAATGACTTAAATGATAAGTGGCATTTTGTTCTCATTACACTAAGAAAAGTCAATCAATATAAAGCACATCAATGCATTAATGTAAAAGCAGAAACCAAAGAAAACTGATATTAAATGGAAATTTAGAATCCATTATATTGAACACTACAACTCAATTTCCTGAACTAGAGTTGACAAACCACCAGTAAATGTCCAGCAGGGAATAGTTCTGCACTGATTATACTGACTAGATGATTTAATAGGTCTTTTTCCTCTCTAATACCTATGAACATATGAAAATCAATGACAGCCCACTTAGTGAAAGTACCTTCCCCCTTTCACTCCAGATGCACAGTTTGAGCTGCCTACGTGAAGTGATGCTAACAGAGAAGCCGGATGCGCCTTCCCTCCAGGGCTGTAAGTCCCATACAGGATTCCCAGGCCAAAATCCTGAAGCATTTCACTTTCGACTCTGGCAAAACCCCTCCTCCTTTCCCGTAGAGGACCTTTGGTCAAAGCGTTGCTCTGGGAGAGAAGGGTGCCGGTCCCCAGATGTAGGAACATGTAGGGACCATCCGGCAGAAGTGGGGGAGCAGCGCAGGGGCTGTGTCAACATCCCTTCCTCTCCCATGGATACTTTTGGGAAGCAAAGCTGCGGAGAGAGGATGGGACAGCTGGGACCAGGCACTGACTTGGCCACTGTGAGGGCTTCTCCTCCATTTGGGAACCTCAATAAAAACTAACTGAGGAATATGCCAGTCAGCCCGACTGTGTGGATTTATCCAGGTTGGTCTTCTCTAATCACATTGTCCCCTGGGCTGCAGAAGGTTTGCTCCTGAGGAGTGGAAGTAGCCACTTCCTCTCTATTGCCAAGGTTTTATTGCACTTTTTATTTCTGAGCTGTCATTTCATTTAATTTCCAGTAGATGCTACTCTACTCTAGATGCTTGCTGGAGCCACTCATCACTCCTTCCCTGAACGCCAGACCTTTAAGCAACATTTCTTTGTGTACTTTCAGAATACAAGAAAACACTCGTTAACCATCAGCATTTGATCAATGGTATGAAACTGATTAATGAACAAGTGAAAGGGAGGGAGAAGGGCTACAAACCATACCCGTGCCATGCCTACCCAATGAAGCCGATGGTAAAAGGCTAATACAGGACCAGATTCAACAATTTAAAGACATTTTGGTAAACGGCGGCAAGAATTTGTGAAATCACTTTGCACCTCAGCAGTGCTGGTAAAAAGCATGCATGAGAAGCAATAAAATCTTGTTGTTCAGCTGTGAAATAAGGGAAAATGGAACAAAACATCCTTTCTGAAAGAATCTTTACAAATATAAATATACAAATTTGACCACAAATTGTTTCATATTCTCATCTACAATATTGAATGTTATTTGCACAGTTTATTTTTGAGCAATTTTGACATATTTCTCTGCTTTACTCAGAATAAGGATGTGGTGGAGTCTGTTTCTTTAAAGAAAGAATCATAGGTACCCTTGCAAAGTCTTTTGGGGCAAAGGACACGGTTTAGCTAAAAAAATAAAAATCCCATAAATACATACATGTTATATCTCAGTCATTTCAACCCGTATGTCCCCTGTGGGCTCTGTGCTGTGGTTACAAAAGCCTGCCAGCCATTAGAAAGTATGGAAAAAAACTTCTCCTCGTCTGAGCTGGGCTGTGATGGAAAGAAAAGGTAGGTTTCTTTCCCAAATTCTTATGGGTATTATTTGTAGATAGGCTTTTTACATGCTTGTGCTGGAAGTACTGGGAGGATAAAAAAACCTGATGCCAGGTGTCCCGCCTAAAGCAATTGTTCCATGTAAAAGGAGGGAGGACACTTAATTCTCCCAAGAGCCATCAATACCAACCCCCTGGTAGGATAAAGACCAAGAGCATCTTCTTGCAGACATCCCCATTCAAACCCCTTGCCCTCTTCACTGACTCCGAGCACTGCGTGCCCTAAAACTCTTTCTCCTGCCCCTTCTTTCAGGAGGAGAGACCCACGCACGCTGACTAACGAAATGACACCAGAAATTCCGTGAAATGACCAAAAAGGTAAAAGAGAAAACGAGGGAGTGTTGCTTCAGAAGATAATTAGTGAAAACGACTATGAATATTAATGAGTGATGCCAAGCAAAGTTTTACCAACATTGCATATTTCTACAGCGACTCATCTACAAAAGCCTTCACCTCTTCCCTCCACCCCCCCCCCCCCCCCCCCCCCCCCCCCCCCCCCCGATACTTTCAGTAAATTTTAAAAGAAGTGGCAGCATTAACTTAATCTTTTATTTAGCTAATAGGAAAAGGTTGCATTAGAGCTTTCCTGGAATAAATGTAAGTGTACTTTAAACTGAGCGCATAATGGCAATTCCTCATTCAGCTGGGAGCTACTCTAAATACGGCTTTGTCAAATCTTGAGCTTTTATTGCATGTGTCACATTATCTGACCTTTTTCTTAAAGCTCTAGTTACCAGAATCATGTTATTATGTGAAAATCTCAGCTTTTATTAGTGGAATAAAGGTTTCCAGCCCTGATGGCTAGAGAGAAAATGTCATTTCCAAAGGCTCCTACAGCAAATGAGAGGTACCTGAGCACCTACCGGTAAAAAATAAAATAAAATAATAGAGCTTCAGCTCTACACTTTGGGCATCTCTAAGCACGAGCACTACAGACAGTGTAGCTGTGTGGGAAAACACACTGCTGTACACAGAGTGGGGGAAAACAGTTCAGTCATCCCTCCTTTACCTGAGCAGCTGCTCTTTGGGATGCCCATCTCCACATAGCTAGACTTTAACGGTGCAGAAAAGATTAAGCCCTACTGAGCTAGGATTAATTCAACTGCAACAGTCTTATTTGTGCATCCGATAGCCTTTTAATCCCAAGGTTTCAGGCAAAGCTGGCTTCCGTCCTTGCCCTTATCACCACCCCCTTGCTGAGCCCTGGTCCTCCCCCACCACATCCCCAAGAGAGTTGAACACCAGCACCATGTGAACATTGGGCACCACGTGTCACACTCGCTGTGGTCCTGCCAAGGCTGCCTGCTCCCCCCGGGGGCTTCAAATAGGGCAAATACAAGGAGAGAGGAAGAAAAGAAGGTGGATGGTACCCCCAGGGTACTGGCAGATCCCCAGGCAGTGCTACCCTTGCCCTCTACCCCAAAGTGGTGGCCCCAGAGGGCTCATCCCCAGCCAGGCTGCCTGCACTGCCATCATCTCCTGCCGACCACTATGCCAAGCACATCCCCACCCAAAACTAGGCCCTCCCCTTGAAAATTCTATGTTTCCTCATTGCGACGCGGAGAAGGGAGATGGAAGGGTTCCCTCGTTTTCTTTCAAATGAAAGATGATGTGCCAATTTGGAGAAGAAAGGGGATGTGCTGACTCTGCCACGACTTCGCTGTGAGATCTTGAGCGAATCCCTTAAACACTCTGTGCTGAGTTTACCCGACCATAAAACACCCTCAGACCTTGCAGTGGTATTCTGAAAATAACTGCAATTTAAGATTCTCTTGCTCAAACAAGGAAGAGCATTGTGATTTATCGATCATTTCTTCGGCATTCAGCGTTTTCCACCGGCTGTGGTCCAGCCAGGAAAGGCGGAGGATGCCGTGGTTGTGATCTTTTTCCCTTCCATGCAAATGGTAACCTAGGCGATATGCAAACACATCTGCTTAAATCAAAGCAGAGTTTTACTCCTCACCCTGCTCAGGCAGAAATAACGACGGCAATTAGGGAGGTTCAGAAATACCATTCGAACGCAGAGAGCGAAATATGAAAAGCGCACAACTGCATATTTAAATAAGATGAGATTAGTGAAGAAAAGCGATCTCTTTTAAAAGGCCAGCTAATCCATTAGGAAAAAAACAAACAAGCACTTATTATTATTATTTGTTCCATTTTCATGAAAACGTTTTCAGCACCAAAGCAAGACTTACTCTTCCACCCTCTGCGGTGTCTGTGCAAGACGTTAGTTCTCAGGTGATAAATGAGAAACTGAACAAGACTTTTCCAGAAAAATGGAAGATACCAGACTTATGCCTCGGGTAGGCTATAATTAAGCCATCAATTACAGTATGTGCTATCTAAAACCCACGGGGTTGCTTTTTTGCTTTACACCTGGACACGGCATAAACAACTCTGCCAGTGGTTTTAATTGATTGCTGCATTGACGAGGTGCATGAAGGTTGTCTGGGGGTTTTCCTCTGAAGAGTTTTTGATATCCCAGCACAGCACTCGTGACAGCAGTAAGCACTCGTGGCTCACACGAGTAACATTTCAGTGGTTACTCACAGAATCTTCATGGTTGGAAGGGACCTTTGAGATCATCGAGTCCAACCACAAAAAAAAAAAAAAAAAAACAAACAAAAAATAATCCGCACCAAAAAAAATCCACACAGACACAAAACAACAATCCCGGGCACTAGAACATGCCCTGAAGTGTCACGTCTACACATTTCTTAAATACCTCCAGGGATGGTGCCTCCACCACCTCCCTGGGCAGGCTGTTCCACTGCCTGACCACCCTCTCAGGAAAGAAATTCTTCCTGATATCTCATCTAAACCTCCCCTGCCACAGCTTCACACCATTTCCTCTGGTCCTGTCATTATGCCCTTGGGAGAAGAGGCCAACCCCCACCTCTCTACACCCTCCTTTCAGGGAGTTGTAGAGGGCAATGAGGTCTCCCATCACCCTCCTCGAATGACTTGTTCTCCAGACCCCTCACCAGCTTGATGGCTCTCCTCTGGACACAGCTCCAGTGCTCTAGGCTCAGCATCCCCACCACTGAGCCTGGCTGCCCTGTGATGCCAACAGCAGGTCAGTTTGGAGGAGATGGCCGGGACAACAGCTGTGATACCCCGTGTGTCCTGTTCGGGTTTCTGGGTAGGGCAGATTATCGAGCAAAGGTCAGAAACGTCAAGCCATTTATGGCCGTAGCAGAATTATTTTAAAGCTCCAGTTTCTGTACATAACCAGGGCCTTCAGAAGCGGCCTGAAGTGAGTGTTGTTGCACAACTGTGTATCAGAGCTCGCATTCAAAGCCAGAGCGTGGGTGGGGAGGGACTGGTTCCACATCATCTCTAGCAGGAACCCTAAAGGATGTTGTAACAACCACACAGAGAAAACATCTGCTCATTAGCGAGGCTGCTCTGTTTCAGGCACCAAACGTGCTCAAGCACGAACAAGCCCCGAGCAGAGGCTGCTCACCTCCCTATCCCCACGCCGAGCTCCCAGACTCTGCCTTTGGCCTCCTGGTCCCCCCGGTCCCTCTCTCTACCCCGCTGCACTCAGCAGCATCCCCTGGCCTGCAGCTCAATGCCAAATTTCGAGGGTTGGTTTCCCTCCCCCCCCGGCTGGCTGCATCACCCCTGTTTCTTTTTCTCCTTTCTGCAAACGCACTCACCCAGCTGCCAGCTTTTATCCCGGGGTTTAATTTCTCTGGCTTTTCTTTCCAGTTGCTCCATCTAGTCACCTCCACACGTCACATCTCAGTCTCTTCTCCACCAGGCTGTGAGGAACCAGGAAGATGACTTCCCATCCACTTCCCAGGCTGCAGAAATCCCTCAAGCTACTCCCTTCCTGGGACAAATCTTGTCCTCTCTGCCAGAAATGGCTTTATCCTGCGTTTGTTTTTTTTTTTTCTTTTTTTCTTTCCTGTTAAGAGGTCTTACCCCCTTGGTGAAGCACTGACTTGCACAGCCATCCACCCGAATGTCCTGTGGGCTGTCCCGCTGCTGCTTCATCCATGGGGATGTGCTCTCCAGAAATCTCTTGGCCGGGCAGGAGAGCAGCTTTGCCTGGAGATGGCCCATCCCTGGGGCCAGGTGTGTGCAGTGGCCTTGGCCATGAAGAAAACCTGTCCTCCCCCTGGGCACTCTTCCAAGTGAGGAGTTTGAGAAACAACAGGAGGGAAGCGGGGCCGAGGGGATGAGACGGATGATGGTATGATCACAAAACAGCCCTATTTAATTAACCACTAGTATTAAAAAGGGTGGGTGTTTTTCCCCAGTCTCTGATGACCCAGGCTCAGCAGAAAGTGCTGAATCCCAGCTGAGTTTGCGGTGCCCAGCTCCGTGCAGGTGTTCCTGACCCCGGGACCTCACCAGGAGATGTCACAACATTTATTTGCCAGGCAAAAAAAAAAAAAAAAAAAAAGTCTGGAGCCCATATTTTCCATCATTTCAAGCCTGAAGTATACTTGAGGAGTCTGAAGTCTTTGACAGAGTTCTATACTTGCAGAGGGGGATTTTATTTTGAACATCCTTTAAATACTCTGTGGGTAGGAGTATTTCCAGTTTTGGAGCGGTGCGTGTATTCTGATAAATAAAATCAGCCTACAAAGTGAACCTTTGCATCGGCGATCGATACAGCATATATCTGCACTAGTGACTCACACAGTCTGTCATGGGGTTTTGTTTAGTTATTTAATATACAGTTATATTTATATTACAAAATATTTATATTGTAGATATTTTAACATCAGTGGATAGATATTTCACAATACGTATTTATAGAAAGGTAGGGGTTTGCATCCAGTGATGTGCTGAAGTCTTTGTAAATGTCTTTTAAAACTAAAAGAGGTTCTGGCATCATATATTGCTTGTCTCAAAAGAAAGAAACCTGTAGGTCGAAAGTATGGTGGCAGTAGATGGTACCAGTTGAAAGAAACACTTTTTCTAATCACATCAATGTTTAGTCAAACCCTGTAATACTTCCTGACCCAAATGGAGTCATTGGCCCAAATTCTTCTCCCAGATAAGCTTGTTACCTCTATAATGGATCTAGGCATAGGAATAACACGAGGTTTGCTGCCCTGTAGACCAAGCTGGCCCCTGAAGAGGGATTAGTGTGCCTGCTGAGTGAGGAGAGGAGGCAGGGGTTTATCTCTGCAGCTCAAATGTTGTATTTTGAATATAAATTCTTGCAACTCCATAGTTACTACTCACAGCAGTGGCAGAAGGGCTTTTCTTTCTCTCTCTCTCTCTTTTTTTTTCAAATATACACATTCAACAGAGTCCATTTCCATCTACCCAGGCAGACACCACAGCACCAGTTATCTGAACTGCTAGGAGTCTCTCCCTGCAGAGAAGCCAAGCTGCAAATGGCTCTGAAACATTTGATAAACACTAGAAAGGGAAGACTTCTCCAAAATATCATTCTGATTTCTTTCCACCCACTCCCCCTCTCCACCCGAAACTTCAGAAGGATGGACAACTCAAACTTCCTTGATGCCAAAACCACCACACAGAGCTTTGCGAGCCTATGCAGCGCTTCATGGGAAGCACAGCTTCCCCCTGGCTGCTCCCAAGTGTCTCCAAGCGACGCTAATTTTCATCCTTTGAGCTGCAATTAGTGCCTAGCCTTTTGGATCGGATGCCAAACCTCTCCCACAGCCATTTGGCTCGCAGGTGCAGAAGCCCCTCTTCCCTGCCGCTCTCCCTCACCACCACCCCCAGCACCACGCGGGGCTGCTCAACAGGTTTTCGGTCCCAACAGCTGAGCAAGGGGATGAATGTACCCAAAGGGGACGAATTTGCTTGCAGCAGCCACCCCATCCTGTAGTTCAGGGTCTGCTGTGCTGCTGAGGATGCAGCACATTGTGGGAGTTTCATCCCTCCATGCTTAAGGATGGAATTGGAGGCAGGAAGTTCGAAATCTGGGGTGGGATGCCCATCTGTGGAGGGTCATGGCATTTGGGGCAGGCTGGGATAAGACGAAGGTCCACAGGACACCCATGCCACCCCGTCACCCAACTGTAGGACGCTGGTGGAACTCAGCATCCATATGGCCAGCAGAGGCATCCCTTCCACACTTTCTGGGTTCTGGGATAACTTTTCTGGATTTCATGATATAGGATTTAAAAGAAAGTCATCATAAAAATATCTCTCCTCATGAAGGCAGATCTGCAGTAGCCGTTGAGCAGCATGGACTCGAAGGGGAAAAGGGCCCCTGTGGGGTTTGGCACCATGTGGTGCCCGCCTGGCACAGCCAGCCTAGATGGGATCCCTCGCCTGCCACAGCAGGTATGGGTGACCCGTCCTCCTTCTCTTCCCCTGGGAGCCAGGCTGTGGCTCTCCTCCAGCCCAAAACCACGCTTGTTTTCAGTAATTTTTGGTCTCTCCAAGCTGTGGGTCAGCGGGGCACAGCAGGGCCCTGCCTGAGTGGTGGCAGTGTGCTCGTAGGGTAGGTACATGCCACGCACTGCCTTTCCATCATGGTGCTGTGGGACAAAGGCAGCACCCAGCAGGATTTTAACAGCACTTGCCTGCCAGATGCTGAAAAAACACCAGCCTTTCCTACTGCAAAGCACACAGTGCACCAGCTTAGGAATAATGACACTGTTCTAATGCTGACACGCCACAAACCACTGCAGGACCCCAAAGGCAAGTCCTCAAGTGGGCTTGAGAGCCCTCAGGCTCTGGGGCCCCCAACATACAACCGACATGGACCTGTTGGAGCAGATTCAGAGGAAGCCACAAGGATCATGAGAGGGCTGGAGTGCCTCTGCTATGAGGACAGACTGGGAGAGTTGGGGTTGATTCAGCCTGGAGAAGAGAAGGCTCCAGAGAGATCTTATAACAGCCTTCCTGTACCTAAGGGAGGGATGGGGAGGGACTCTTTGTCAGGGAGTGGAGCGATAGGACAAGGGGTAATGGTTTTAAACTGAAAGAGGGGAGATTTAGATTAGATCTTAGGAAGGAATTCTTTACTCTGAGGACCTGGAATCCTGGAACAGATTGCCCAGGGAAGCTGTGGATGCCCCATCCCTGGAGATGTTCAAGAGCAGGCTTTGAGCAATCTGGTTTTCTGGGAGGTGTCCCTGCCCATGGCAGGGGGGCTGGAACTGGATGATCTTTAAGGTCCCTTCCAACCTAAACCATTCTATGATTCTATGGTTCTAAGTGGGACCCAACGATTCTTAGGAACAGACACGGCAAAGCCCCCTCCTGGGTAACGACCAAAATTTCTGGGTATGATCTGTAGCACATGAAGAGGCAGAAATAGATGGCAGCCACAACCCTGAACCAGAGCAGGGTCTGCGCTCTGCCTGGTGGGGGATTGGAACTGCTGGGTGGAACAAGCTCCTTTGCTTCAAAGCAATTCCTGACCAGACGCACAGCTGCGGGACATCTGCCCGCACCCGGGTGCCGGGCTCTGTGGCTGGCAACCTGCTAAAAAATATATAATCAACAACATCCAGGCCAACAATAGCAACGAAAAAGGACAAAACTCTATGGGAAAATGGAGTAGGGGAGCTCTAGTGTCAAGCTCTAGCCTGAGGCCACGTGTCAAGTCTGTGGCACCACTGAGACACAACGGGTTTCTTGTCCTCGCTCGATCCCCTAGGCTAGCTGTATCTCAAATACACATATGTAAATCTGAAACAGACCACTGGCCTGACTTTAATTTACCAGAAAGCCGAACTCACACAATTTAGAAGCATAAAGACCAAATTAGGAGGAAGAAGTTAGGCATATGGTTGCTTTCAGGCCGCAGGAGAAGGCTCTGCCCCTCGCGCCCTCAGAGCAGCCTCCCGGACCAGGCAAGGTCCGACTCACTCCTCCTCCAGGGTCAGAAGCCATGCAGGGACGTGCTGCGGTGGGATCTGGGTCCTCGTGCTGGTGCTGCCTTTCCCACATTCCTCTGCAAGTGCAGAGATGCATTTCTGAGAAAGTCCACACCAAATGAGACCACTGGTCTGGCCACTCTCATGTTTGAACTCCAGTGGAGGCCAACAGCTAATGCCTGGGATAGGGGCAGAAATGGGATAATTTCATAGCTCTTCTCTCCCAGAATGCTCCTCCACCAATCTTCATCCCAGGGACCTCCTGAGCTAAAACCGATTCTGTGCAGAATGGCTTTTGCTAGGTTTATTCTCTATTGATTTATTGAGCTGAGCTCTTCAACCCTCCCTCGAAATTCAGTAGACGCTGTCCTTTTCAACAGCAGAATTAGGCTCTGTGATTAAAGAGAAATTATCCTATTTAAAGGAGAGAAAAAAAAAAGAAAGCTCCACGAAGGAAGATTTGCAGAGGCCTCCAAGCTTACAGCTTTGTTCTGAAATGCTCCAACGCATCACTGAGTAGGCGGTCATTTCAGTAGTCTGGCACCAAACTGTAAATTATACTGTAGTTATAGCCCTGCGTAATACCTGACACATACTTTATTAGAGCTGTTGCACCAATTCTTAGAAACTGTAGATATCTACTGTGCTATGAAGCACGGAACAGAGTATTGCCATCCTAAAGGGGAATTTACGATGTGACCGTTGAGTAGGTAATGGATTGCAGGCGCCTAAAAAAATCGTCTCAGGCTACAGCAACGCTTTATTTCAGACTTGCCTCGCACTAACTTCCTGCCTTGAAAGTTCAAGCAAGACTTTAGATCGTCAGCCCAGCCACTGTATTATTTTCAGTGACAGGCAGGGCTAATTAGCTCGTATGGCTATTGTTTGCTCTATTTTATCCTCATTATTTCTTTGACTCGCTATGCAGGCAACAATTACGAAGCCGTAAGGACATGCAGAGTTATGCCTGGAATCTCTGGTTTAATTTAGAGGAGGCACAGACAAGACGATGCCTACCTGACAGATTTATGAAGGGATTTCATGTGCTCCTCTGCCTTTCCCTGTGTCCTACACGCTGTGCAGGCTGAATTTAATGGCCAGCAAATCGGGTCCTGCCGACCCTGTGTTCTGGGGGCTTCCCGCAGTAAAATGCCCAGCTGTCGAGGCCTCTGTTCAGACACTTGCAGGGAGATTTTCGGTTTATTGGGAAGCTGAAGGTACTGCATAAGGGCATGTTCAAGCCAACACTTCCCCTCCGATAGCCTCTTCTGAGTGTTTGCCCTACTTTCTCCTCGGGAAAAGGAGGAGAAACTCCTTGATGGAGCCCCTCTGCTATGGGGATGGGCTGAGGGAACTGGGGTTGTTCAGCCTGGAGAAGAGGAGGCTCCAGGGAGACCTAATAGCGGCCTTCCAGTACCTGAGGGGGCTACAGGAAGGCTGGGGAGAGCCTGTTTACAAAGGTCTGCAGGGACAGGACGAGGGCCAATGGGTTTAAAATGAAGAAAAGCAGATTTAGATTGGAGAT
>BJBW01008310.1:28286-54883 GCA_004320125.1 Scolopax mira
CAGGGAGGTGGTTGAGGCCCCTTCCCTGGAGACATTAAAGGTGAGGCTGGACGAGGCCTTGGGCAGCCTGGTCTAGTTGGGGGTGTCCCTGCTGACTGTGGAGGGGTCAGACTAGATGGCCTTTGGAGGTCCCTTCCAGTCCAGATTATGATTCTATGAAAATAAAGCTGCTGTTTAGCACTTCAGGTGACAAGCTTCCATCTCACCCCACAGATTGTTTGCAATGAGACTTCTGCAGACAGGAGCACATCTTACTCCTCCTGAAGCAGTAAGGGGGGGACTACCAGTTGTCAGAACGTAAGCACAGGGTCATCTACAAGGTGACCTAACACAAACTCTGGTTAATACTGACTCCATCTCTCCTCACCTTGTTAGGCAACATTTGAGGAGAGGCAGCTGCAGGCTGCTGTGCCCCAATTCTCCAGCCAAGGGTCCCTTTTGGTTTCCAAAGCCACATCCTAGTGGGAGGTGTCCCTGCCCGGGGCAGGGGGGTTGGAGCTAGGTGGTCTTTAAGGTCCCTTCCAACCCAAACCCTTCTATGACACGATTCTATCCTCTCCTGCCGTGACAGGCAGAGTCCAAACCAGCAGCTATTAGCAAGATCAGGCGAGCGTGTCTGAACTCATACCCCCCGTAAAAGGGGAGGTTAGTGCTGGCAGCAAGGAGGGGAAGTTTTAAAGGAAGAAAAGTGTAAGATAATATGGATGCTGTGAATAGTTAAGCTGAATCTTAGGACTTTAGGACCTGAGAGATGATCGTCCCCCTGTACTTGGAACTGGTGAGGCCCCACCTCAAGGACTGTGTCCACTTTTGGGTCCCTTACCACAAAAAAAAGATATATGAGGGGCTGGAACGGGTCCAGAGAAGGGCAACGAAGCTGGTGAGGGGTCTGGAGAATAAGTCTTATGAGGAGAAGCTGAGGGTGCTGGGGTTGTTCAGCCTGGAGAAAAGGAGGCTGAGGGGAGACCTTATTGCTCTCTCAACTCCGTGAAAGGAGGATATAGAGATGTCAGGGTCGGTCTCTTCACCCAAGTCACAGGCAACGGGACAAGAGGAAATGGCCTCAAGTTGTGCCAGGGGAGGTTCAGGTTGGATATTAGGAAGAATTTCTTCACTGAAAGGATTATCAAGCATTGGAATGGGCTGCCCAGGGAAGTGGATGAGGCACCATCCCTGAAGATATTCAAAAGACAAATTGACATGGTACTCAGGAATATAGTTTAGTGTTGATGTGCGTGTTTGGGTTTTGTGGTCTGTTGTTTGGTTGTTTTTTTGTTAAATGGTTGGACTAGATGATCTTAAAGGTCCCTTCCAACCTAGCTGAAGCTGAGTAAGACTTTCTTGTGTACCCTTCAGAAATAAACAGCCAGGCTATGGCATGTCCAAGACAATCAAGTCAAAAGGAATAGTGGCCAAGAGGTGTAACCAGCTAGGAGGTCATCTGATGTCAGATGAAACAAGCAGAAGCCACCTCGTTGCTGCAACCCACCTTCTGTCAGCGGAGATTTGCACCTACATCAGCCCGACATCCCTTTGACTGTACGCTCTGGAGCAGTAGCTCTGACAGGGCAGAAAGGATATTCATTTATAAGCTGATGTAGTGCTTTCATTTATTTTTAAATAAAGGTCCCTCTGTTGTTGTTGCCAAGATAAGTGTTGCTGCTCTCCAGGTGGGCTGCACCACAAAGGGACGCCAAGGATGGTGACTTTTCTTGTTCCAAGAGCAAAGCAGGCCAGAAGACACTCACACACCACCACCACCACCCCCCCCCCCAAGATGGTTCTGCACAGTTGTGCTGTTTTTTCAAGTAAATGAACCTAAACAAGACTCTAAGCATGCATTTGTCGTCGTTTATTCCTGCTCCAGAGGAGAGATGACAAGCAGGGATGTCCACCTTGCTATAAAAAAGGGCAGTGGCAGCATGTAAGATGCCACTGTGCTGCAATCACATCACCTGCGCTTTGCTTTCAACAAAGCTCACTGGATTTGGCCTTTTTATGTTTCCTGAAGCTCTTTTCCTTATGTCCTTCCATTCAATTTTACGCCTGAACCAATCTGTATTATATGTGTTCAGGTGAGAGTAGAACATACAGCTGGGAGTGAATCAGCCTCATTGGGCTGTTTCATAGATGGAAATGATGAAGTTGGCAGACCCAATTATTTTTGTAACACACACGTGGCTGCCCATACTTCGTATTGTCTTTAAATAACAGATTCCCAAGCCTGGAGTCCAAATACAGTGAAACTTCTATGAAGGACTGTGCTGGGGTTAGAGCAAAAATGAGTCTCCCAGCAGCATGGTCTTTAGTTAAAGGTCAGAAAAAATTATAATTGGAAACCTTATTAGGGTAATTTAAAATCCTCAGTGTAGATGCCAGTTGATGGAATATTTAGTGCAGCAAGTACTTATGCTCTTATTTAGGGTCTGAGTAGTTTTAAAGGCTATTATAAACAATAAAACTCAGTAGGAAAAGATAGCTTGGTTTTAGGTACATGAACTGCAGCTTTAACTTGGAAATTCCAGTACTTTATAGACTTAAGCCAGACCAGATTGTTTGCTCGGGGTCTTTTTTTAATAAGGGGGAGGAGAGGATGGTACAAGGAAAGGATTTTAGCAAGGGAAGCATTTTCAGAGCGTGGACACACGAGATACCATTCTGAGAGTGCAAAACTCCACACTCCTGGTAGGATATATTCCATCCTAGTAACCCATCCCTTCACCTATCACCCGAGAGGTTACTCCTATTAAATAAATCAAGTGCTTCTGGAGTTCCTTCTCTAGCTCTGATATGAAGGGATTTTATTCAGGCTCAAGGAAGATCATTATTTCACCTCGTGCCAAGGGGTAAGAGCAACACCTGGACCAGGAACTCATGTTTCTGCTGGCTGCTATCAGCACATACAAATGACTTCCTTCTCCAAACATCTCAGCTCGCTTTTCCCGAGCCCGTTTTATCCTGGGCATCTGCCAGACCTTGGTGGGACAGCCTCCAAGCTGTCACAGCCTCCTCCAGTTGCCAGGTGGTCTCGGTACCAGAGTGGTGGGCAGGACATGGCACCGCAGCATCCCCTGGCCATCTCCCTGCCTCTTCCCACTGCCACAGGGGTGCTTTGCCCAGCTGGCAGAGGCAGAAAGGAGGGATTTAGAGGAGAAACCTCACATTCCCTCTGCAGGTTACTCCTAAGGAGCGGGGACCTACACGGAGTCCCCGGAGTCAGCACCACAGCATTAGTCTGATGAACTGAGGCCAAGCAGCAGTACCAGTAGCTATTTTACACATATACATATTTGTGACTTCAGCGTGGAACCCCAAGAGAACTGAGCAGGTTTTAGAGACTCACCCTCGCACAGGCAAAGCAAAAATCAGCAGCTACATGCTGTTTTCCTCAACAGAGGGATGGTACAGCAAAGAACAACTCACCTCCGAGTGCTTTCTGCCACCATCTAACAGGATGGGATTGAAAAGACTTGGGTTCCAGAAGCATCTCAAATTCCACAGGTGAATCCACATCTTGCCTGGAAAAGCTAGACCCACTCATGCCATCTCCAAGCCTTCTTCTCCCACAGGCATCAAAAAAAAAGGGTATCAGTTTAACTCCATTTAATTATAACAACACCACAGGCTTTGACTACCTAAAAAGGTAGCAAATGGTTAAAAAAAAAAGTTTAAAAAATCCCCACTAAAAAAAAATAATATTAACGGTTCAGAAAACTCTTATTCTCTTCTAAAACACATGCCCTGTAGGACTTTCCTAACTTTAAAAATTTTAAAATTGCTTCATAAGGTGGGGCCTTGGTGCTTTTTGTATTTACTCCCAACAAGTGCATCCATTCTTTTTTAATTTCAATTGTCCTGCCGGAAGGTGCCTTCTTAATGACATCTTAATTAGAGGTAGCCCATGGAAGCAGTGTATTGGATCCACCTGAGACAAATTGAAACAAATGCCTGCCCCTTCTCATTGCAGTTGAATGTAGCCTTGATAGCCTTTTCAAAAATCTTCTTTTACTGCTTGCTATTGTTTTCTGGCTGAGTAATTTAAAAGCCTTATAGCTCTATAACTTTATTTTTGCCCCAAGTGATAAAAGCCATGGATATATCTTTTCCCTACAGAGGTAGGATTCAGTAGAACGTATGGATGGACGGTAAGGTCAGGTATCTTCCTCTGTAGCTCAAATATGTATTTTGAGGGTGCCTGTTCCATTCCCTAGGTACTTATGCCGTGTATTTAACAGTAAAATAAGCTAAAGCAACGCCACCCCTCTCTGTCCTACCTCGGGGAGGAGGCAGGGTCCCAGTGGCCCAGTAATAACGTGGCCCCATCCTTCCATAGGCCAACGGTTTGAGTATCTGTTAGGCCTTCCCTTAGCTTACTTTAAGACAACAATAAAGCCAGCGGCCTGCACGCACGTGTGATTAATAGAAATGATAATCTGCAGAAGCACCACTTCCTCAGCTCTTGTGGAGACACGGCCGGTGCTGGGCTCTTGGGAAATTGGCAGCAATGGAATTTTTTAAGAGCTGGGGTTTGTGCTTCCCCCCCCTCCCCCCCACTTTAAGTTAGATGAAAGTTCTCTCTATTCATCATGAAGATTTATTGATTCTAGGTTCTAGGGCTATGGGATAATTAAATATACAAAGGCTTGGCAGTTGTAGTAGAGAATATTCTTTTAGAAATGCTAACAATATGTTAAATCCAAGGACATTCCACTCCTAGTATATATATTTATATACTCATAAATAAGTTCAGCTCAGGGGACATAAGCATATATGACACCATACGTCTATAGCTTTTGAGTTTATGTCTCACCCTTTAGGTACTAAGATTAGTAACCCCCCCCCCTCGCTTCTCATTATTTTACAGCTGAATAAAATCACATTTATGTGTCATTCACGGGTTGTTTTTTAGTCTCCTGAGGACTTACACGCTAGAATTAAGTGGAAATACATCATTCTGCAAGTATCCCCAACTTTTATGGAAATTCAATTCTTGCCACCCCCTCCCCTCCCAAGGCTAACTGTCCGGCTGTGAAACAGGGGGCTGTCTGCCCTCCCAGGGAGATTTTATTGCTAAAATAAAGTAAAAATTGTTTTAAAACAAAGAACACACATCTTTATAGTAAAACTCAAGTTTGTTTTACAATTAGAGAAAAGAGTCACATGGTCCCCCAAAAAACCCCAAGTTTTATATATATATATATATATTTTGAAAATATATTTAAAAACATAAAAAACTCTATTGTTAAACATATATTAATCAGTACACTTAAATATAGCTTAATTATATTTACAATATGACGCGGTTGCTTTTAAATTTTAATGCCAATTTCATCTTTTTTTTTTTTCTTTTCCAAAAACCATAAAATTATATAAATATACAATAAATATTTATGTTACACAAGGTGAATAATAGAGAACAAGGCCACAGACATTAAGTTACAAGTTGCAAGAGTCTTTACTTGAACACAGCACGAGGCCTGCTGACATGCATGATCTACCTCTTGTCACAAACAGACCACAGCAAGAGTTTTTAAGTGACATGAAAGAAAACCAGCCCCTCCCTTCCCTTCTTCCCCCCCCTCCCAAATTTCTGTTTTAATTGAAAGGAGGTGAGGTGGGGGAGAGCTATGGGACTGCGCTTAATTGCCGGCTTGACGAGCGTCACAAAATGAATGAATGAATGAAATTCTCCATTCCACCAACATCTAAGTTGCATGAAGAACACTTCAGTTGAAGTTTTGAGACATTTCAGTAAGTTGGTTTTTTGTTTGTTTGGGTTTTTTTTATCATTTCTGATTTCTATAAGGGAGCCTGAATATCTGCAATTGCTGGGGAAGGTGGAAGCTTGAAGTTCAGTGGGACACACAACCCTTTCTTCTGGATCTCCCTGTCCATCTGAGAAGGTTCTCCTTGGACAGTCGGTGACCCTGGGGAAGGGGAAGCCCTTCTACCCTGAGTGGAAGCCCCCGCTGATTTTGAGGGTGGCTGTTTGCTTCCACCACACGATTCTCCTAGTGATGACATCAACTCGGTGTTAAATCCGCTCTTCAAAGAGGAATTATCACGGGGGATCCACCATCACCTTTCTAGGCCCTTTTTTGGGCTTCACCAAGACACGTGTTCCAAACACGCTGATCTTTTATTAGGTGAAAATCACTGCTCTCAACACTCTAGAGAATATTTTCTATACGACAAGCTCCAGTTGTATGTTAAGTGAAACGCTTTTAAAGATCACAACCGACATCCTTCCGGAGGGAGGGAAGGGAAAATAAAACCCCAAACACAAACAAACATGGTATGAGCAAATGCAGCTCCAAAAGACAGCAAATAAAAAATTTAAAAAAAAAAAAAAAGGAAAAAAAAAAACCAACCAAAAAAGCATGTTGCCATACAGTTAAATAAGTGCTGTCCTTAAGCCTGAAGTTCAACAATGTGAAGTGGAACATCACCATTCTTTTCAGTTGCCTTTTTTTTTTTATTATTTTTTGTCAGTAGTTGGATTGCTATTGCAAACACCTTCACAACATACAAAAAAACAAATTTGTTTTTAATCCAGAATAAGGTAATGATTTTTTTTTTTCTTTTTCAATCTGATGGGAGTTCAAAAGTAAAAGAGAAACAGTAAAACTATGACAACAGCACCTTGACATTGTTTTAATTCCAACGCTATCAGAAGTTAAAAGCAGTAAACAGATATAATACTAACAGGAATAAAGATACTTACTGTCTAAAATGTAAACGGAATGTTTTGGTTCAATTTATTTTTCTGAAAGAGGACAGTTTATCATCAATTCACAATTGAAGCAGCATGCAATTTTATTCTTTTTTTTTTTTTAAAACTTTTTATATTTTCAATTCTTGGCAACGGCGACAAACCACAATGTTATCGAGGAATGTAAAATGTAATGCAGACTTTTTTGTTTGCTTGTTTTTCTTTTTTTTTCTTTTACTCCCCCCCCACCTTTTTTTTTTTTTTTTTTTAAAACTTGTGCGCAAATGACTTTTGTTCCCCTTCAGGTCATGGATATGTTCAATAAATAGATTGTGGAACCACTGTACTGTATAAACTTCAGTTATACATGCAGTCCATAAAATTATTCTTTTTTTTTTTTTTTAAACTGAATAATTTACCCTGTTATGTATATATACAAATAGATAATTTCGTCTCGATATAATCTATACAACACAAAGCCACTATCTTCCCCTTTTAATGGTTAATGTACATACACAGGAAGTGTCTATTCTTATAAAGCGCCAGCCAACTCTCTTTTTATTATCCATGGTGAGAGCTCTCACGTAAGACTGGGTAGTTCGGCACTGGGAGTTCCAGTGCCTCTTGTCTATGCCCCTGCAGCCCTCCTTTGTGTACCCCTTGGGGTTGCATTTGGTCTCGTAGAAGTATTGCTTCAGTTGGCCTTTGGGTACCGGCACCTTTTCCAGGACTGTCACAGTCGCCCCGGACATGTCCACCGCAGTCTTTTTCTCTGCCGCCGTCACCCACTCGCTGGTGCTGTCACAAACGCTCAGTTCCCCGCGCCGAGCCGGGTCGGAGTGACGCCGGACCCTCATGGACATGTTTGCAGCATCCAAGTAGTTTTTGTATTCCTCGAGGAGAAAGAGCAGCGGGGGTTCCAAAGGCACTTGACTGCTTAGCATGACCCGGGATGTGTACAAGTCTGCATCCTTGTTTTCCTCGTTGGGCTGGATGTCCTGGTCCTCATCTAGAAGCTCCTCTATGACATGTTCAAAAGTGTCCGCCAGTGACGTCAGTCCTCTTGACCCACCATTGGGCCCGTTTAGGCTCTCAAGAGTCCCATGGGTCCGAAGACCTGGGTAAGCCAAGCTGCCTTGTCCTCTTACGCTAGCTTCTTTCATGGGGGCAGCTTTCATGCAACTGAAGTATGAGATAACCATAGTAAGGAAAAGGATGGTCATCACTCTTCTCACTTGGTGGAACTGTTAAGGACAAGAAAAGAAAAGAAAAAAAAATAATATTTAGCTTGAAAGGGATGTAGTAATAAAAGCTCACCTGAGTTGTTGTGAGACATTATGCATTTTCAGCAGAGATAAGTATACCCTTATGTATACTCTTTGATTTAGAGTATATATAAGGGGGTTCTTTGATTAGAGCTTCAGACAAAGCCTATACCAAAGCATAGGCAACACTGATGCCAGCAAGTTTGAGTTCTTACATGCCAAAGTCTTCCTGTAGTCACTATCAGATTACAGACTCTACAGACCCCTTATTTATTCATTTATTACCTATTTCAAGCAACAGCAAGAGCAAAACTGCTGTTTAGCAACGCAACACGCAGCAGTAAAAGACAGCTTTGGAAGTGTGAAAGGCAAGACTTCCATTTCAAGTGCTAATGCAAATATTTGATTTTTAAGATCTCTCTCCGTGCCAAAAATATTTCATCCTTCTATCTTCAGAAAAAGACTGAGCAGCACCGGGATAAATCGCATCTGTTTTTTTGAAAGCAACCTTCAAAACACAGGAATAGGCCGTACAAATTCTGAGGTCTCAGCAGGTCAGGTCCTCATCTAAAAGTAGAAGATATGTGCACGTAAATATAGAATGAGACAATGGTCTAGGGCAGGGTACTAAATTTGAGCTGCAGATCGTTTGCATCATGGGAATGCCATGGAAGGGACCTGCTGGATTACAGAGCTGGTAAGAGCTACCCTGAAATGACAGGACCAGAACCACTGCAGTGTACCTTCCCAGAGCCCCAGACCTCCTGTTCTCAAGAAGGCATCTACTTAAACCCACTTAGAGCCCAGAACCCAGCATGAAAACCAGCAGAGCAACCAGCTCTACTGCCAACCCGAAACTTAGCATTTTGCCTGTTTCTCTCACATTCTGCTCTTAAGTTCTGGCACGTGCTCTGGGCCACACTTTGAGGCTTACGTGCCTGCTTGGCTCTGCCCTCGTTGAGCACCAGGGTAAGGTGCTGGTAAGAAAACTCCTCACCAGGCTTAGAATCAGCACAACTCCCAACAGCTTGAGCTTGTATGACTGCTCCTTCCCAAGCACTTTGCTGAGTCTCCACAGAGTGTATGCTCCTCGGGTTGGAAACTCTTTCCTGCTCAAGTGCAGAGAGCACAGTTTAGGTACTATTACAAAAAAAAAAAAAACCAACCCAAATCCTGCTGTGACAGAGAGCTATGGTTTCCGTCTGATCCCGAGTGCTACTACAACATCCATCACATCCAGTTGTTATTCTTCCTCCTTCCGATCCCTGCTCTCACCAGTTCTGCTTGCTAGAAAGCAATGGCATCCTTCACATTTTTGAAGCAGCAGCTAATGCTTGTTTCAGAGCTTTTGAAGTTCATTCGGAAGTACCTCATACTTGGCAGAGCTCATTGGAGTAAATGCTATTTCTGTTTGCCAACAGGGGTGCTATGTAAAAAGCCTTACTTCATCTCCTGCAAATATGCTGTGGGAAACTAGTACTCTTAAGACTCGAACGTGGAAAGACAATCCATCATAAAACATACAAAGAAAATGAAACATGTACTAGAAAGGCAAAACGCCCCAAATGTAGGTCTCAAAGTTTACTTAGTTGAGTTGAGGGGTGGGAAGTGTTTGGGTTTGCGTCCATGCCCCCCACTGAACAAGATTCTGGCTAAGAACCCTCTCTACACCAGCACAGCTCTTCCTTCATCCCTCCATTTCTCTTCCTGTTTAGAAGTGTTATTGTGGCATAGATTTATTAGGATTAAACAAATCTGACATCTGTGACTCACAGGAACACAGTGTTTGCTCTAACCATGCAGAACATTAATATTTTCGAGATTTTTTTCATCCTAGGATTTTTCAAACAGTCTGCAGGGAGTAATACCAGATTTCTTCCTCAAAGGGGAGGAAGAGAGACACTAAAGAGATGATTTATGACACAAGAAAGAGGGTTATCAGTCTTCCTTTATCAAGCAAGGAGAGACAAGAGGGAGAAGAAGAGGTTCAGCTACAAATGCAGAGCCAGTGGAGCAGGCAACAAAATTAATAATATTCATACACTCCCTCTTCTGAGAATTGTTTTATATAAAACTTAAAAGGAAAAAAAACCCCAAACACACACATCACAGTTTGTGACCACCAGAGCAGTGAACAGAACGCAGATCTTCTGGCTCCTACTCAAGTTCCTGTTATTTTTATTAGAGTAGTGCCCAGAGGTCCCAGCCAATATCTTGACTCTAGAGGACAAACTCTGTCTGATCACGTAGTACCCAAAAAGGACTTCCAGGGCAAAAGAGAGAGGACAACATAAGAGGCACTACGACGAGCACAAAAGAGAGAAGCAGCAGCTTGGAGACTGAACATTTGGTTTTCAGGTTAGGTAGGTAAACAAAGGGTGGAAGGATTCCTGGACCAGGCCACATCCTTCACTATTGTCTTGGGGCAGCAGTGAACTTGAAGGGATGTGAAACAAATAAAAGAATGGCTGTGAAACTTGGTTTTCATGGAGATTTTTCCTACAAGAGTGACAGAGAGATGCAGAGAAACCTCACCAACTGACTTCAGTAAGCACTCAGCATCCTCCGCCAATGGCTGGTTGGTCACCAAATCTATCAGTACTTTGTATCTCATGTTAAATTAATCCTTCCTTAATCAATTTCGCCTTCCATTTTGGAAGGAAACTGCTGTTAACCTTGATTAGTTTACATCTCACCCGATGACATACAACTGCCACTATTTTCTGTAATAGAAAGAAACAGTGTACAACGAGGATGTGAAAACCAACAACTTGAAAACAGCCGATATCCACATAACATACTGGTAATACACAAAAAAATGTGTCCCCCAAAAAGCCACCCCTTGTCCTCATGTTTATAACAGTAGGAGAGTATGTCAAATTAAGCTTTAGCAGCACAGATGCATGGAGTATTGCTAGCAAGCACAGATAAACATCTATTTTTTTGTAAACAAGTCCCAGATGAAGCCGAATATGTGCAAGCAGGACATGAAGAGATTCTTCTCTCTATCTTGACAGCGACTCGAGCAATATACACAGGCCTTGTCTTTGGCAGCAAAAAGATATCGAGTGATTTAATATGAGGAACCTAAGAAACATCTTCATCTTAGAGGCCATAGCAATTTCTAATAGCAGCTGCTCAAAATCTACTAGTTTAATATGGTATAGCAGAATAATTTAAATGTCACTCCACAGGTAGAAACACACAACCTTTCAGCTACTTTTGAACTGACTCACGAAAGCATGGTTCATCTCTTACTTAGTGAAGCAGAATTAATATCCCGACACAGCCCTAAAAAGGTCGTTGGAAACACTTTGGCTAGCAGGTTCCAGTCCTTTTCCTCTGCTCCCCAACTCTCATACCTTCATTATACTGCAAAGATTAAAGATACCACCTCCCCTGCCACAATAACTGACTTGTAAACCCCAAACACTAACAGATTATCCACAACCTTCCAATTATGAGGAAGTCACCGTGTCACAGCTGTATTTTCCTGTTTTCCTACTAGGCTACTGCTCCTAAGGGACTGCTCCTTTCCATGCTGGGCTCCTCCAGCCTTAGGAGGCTTTGCATGGCGATGGCTCAGCACTCCTGTGTACACCCGTGCCTAATGCTACCCTGGCAGACCGAGGAATTATTTCCCATGGAGGCTCAGCAGTGCTGAGTTATTTCTTAACTGGAGCAACCTGGCCGACTCACACCATAAATACAACTGAATGCCAGACAGAGCACCCACAGCCACTCGCAGATAGGCAAGCAACTAGAAAAATACAAATAAAATCCCTAATGATACAGCCTCAATCTGTAGTCCTACCACACACCCATCCCCTCCCTCCTGAGGTGTAGGAAGTTTAGGTCTCTGCTCCCCACCTTCCAGGAATGACAACCAAAGGCTGCAGCTTTTGCAGTCCTCCTGTTTAGCTATGTCACTGGGCATAAAAGATCAAAGACTTCTCTAGATGAGTCTCTCTTCATTCAGTTGCTGTCCCACAGACTCTTGTATACACCTACTAACTTGTATGAAATAGATGTAAGCTGTTTAAAATAGCTGGGGTCGGTCTCATCTCCCAAGTCACAGGAAATGGTGATTTGGGAAGGGAAATGGCCTCAAGTTGTGCCAGGGGAGGTTTAGATTGGATATCAAGAAACATTTCTTTACCGAAAGGGTTATCAAGCATTGGAATGGGCTGCCCAGGGAAGTGGTTGAGACACCATCCCTGGAGGTGTTCAAAAGATGGGTTGATATGGTCCACGGGAATATGGTTTAGTGACTTTTATTTCTTATTTATGTTTTTGTCAGAGTTAGGTTGATGGTTGGACTAGATGATCTTTATCCTTTTATCCCTTCCAACCTAGACGATTCTATGATTCTGTGATTCTATAAAATAGATATATGCTGGCCTCCTTGAGACCCAGCCTTAAACCACTCCTTCAGGTCAGATAAGATGTCTCTGTCAGAAATAACATTTTAGACTCGTTTCCTGAACAACATCCATTCTCATGGCTGCAAGATCATCCTTCCTTCTCCCATGCAGCATAGCAAAGCTGAAGCAATGAAAAGAGGTCACCCACCACGGACCAGATCTCGGGAAGACGTGACCTAGTTTGTACTTCAATGAAGTCCATACAATTACAGCTAGAATAAGGGCACATAATTGTGGTAGTCGTCTCCACTAATGGGAAGGAGGCTCGTTAAATGAAGGTCATGTCAATTATCTACAGCTAGTTTACATATGCAGTCAATTACCTAGCTGTACTATTTATTTCCGTATTTGTATTTAATGAGGATTCACCAGTTAATTGTTTTATTTCATTATTTTGAGCAGAAACGTAGCAGTTTAACAGGTTGTATTTCCAGCAGAGAGACCCAGCGAACAGCTGTGAACAAGTACTTGCTTTTCTGCATCCCGATATGTGCTATGAAAGTTGAAATAACTTTCACTAGTGAATAGATTCATAATGCTTTAATCTCCATAAAGGAGTGTGTGGTGGAAGATAAAATTAGCAGCAAGAAGACATTAATTTTCTGCCTTGCCATTTTCTAAGACCTTTATACAAAAGTGCAATTTACTAAATAGTACTGAATGGCACAGGCATGAGTTCCTGCTCTACGCATCATCACCAGAGTGTGTGAACAGATCCCAAAACGGGATGCATGTCAGCACATGATTTGCAAAGACTAAATGTACTGAGAACAAATAGTATTAACCTTTAACACATGCATAACTGGGTGTCTGACGCACTCTGGTTATCCCTGAGGCTATTTATGCAAACTATATAATTACTTTTTATTACTGAAAATAAAGCAGCCTCCCCCCACAATACATACACATGCACACCCACACCCAATTTGTATTCTTCTAAGTTGGTTCTTCATGTCAGGAAGAAGAAACCCATTTTATTTTTATTCTCTCATGCTATTTTTCCCCGAGGTAATAAAATCTACTCAGCCATAATGCCAGAGATGGCAGAGACGAAGAACCGTTTTGAAGACTAAGATAAATTGCAAGCAACTTTACAAGCAGTTTGTAAACTACAACTTTTAACATAAGAAATTTCCTTTCATCTTATGTTGCTAAATACAGCCTATGGTACAGCTTCTGACAGAGAAGAAACTCCAGCAATGCCTACATTGGCTCTGGAGGAGTATGCATCTGTTTAAAACACTACAAGGAGTTTTGAGAGGTTCCAAGGTTTGATCAGACTCTCTCCAACGCATACAAAAATTCACTTCTCCTGTCAACCAAAGGTGGGAAAGAACTCAAAGAAAATAATGGCAAAATAATAATGCCATGACATTACCTCCCCAATCTTTCACAGAGTTATTAATCAGTTTCCTGTAAATTTTCATCATACCTTTCTGGACACTCAAACAGCCCCGCAAAGGGCACACTTGCTTCAAAGCTCTGAGAAAGAATTCAGCTGCTCTAATGGGCACGGACCATAAAGTCTCCTCATTACAAGCATTCTTCTATTTAAACTGGCCAAGCTCAGGACTATGAGGAGTTCCCAGTAAGATTTCTGTCGGGTGGATCTCAGACCCATTCTACCCATACCAGGAAACAGGCAGGATGAGTTTTGGCAGCACGCACGAGCGAAGGAAGAGCAGGCCAGATTCACAGATGGTATCAGAGCTTTCAGAGAGAAAACACCCATGGAAAAGAACAGATGTGCACTATTTTTATATTTTTTACGATGGGAAGCGTGTTGTTGAGCGAGTGACACACATCATAGTGCCTTTCCAGCTGTTTGCAGAGCACCCAGCACACAGGGCACTCAAACTGCACGGGGCTTTGTCATTCCTACTGTAAACAAAGAAATCCAGCTCCAAACTCGGTGGCAGTGCATGCCACTATACCTATCAAACACGGTATGTTTTACCAAAACATTTTTTTTTAACGCCAAAATTTCATGTTGAAATAGCAAGGTATGCAGTGAAAGTCCCCCTCAAAGGAAAAGCACTACCAGCAGGTTTAGTTTTGGCTCCTTAGGAGTATCAACATGCAGTACTCCTATGCCAGAAGTACTGGACAGTAGGGACAGGACTTCCAAGCCCCAAACCTAAGCGTTAGCAAATTCTAATTTCAAAATTGACGTCAGGTTTAGAAAACCACATTAATCTGTTTTAGAGCATTTGTCAAGATCCCTTCACACCATTAGCGTGTTCACTCAGAAGTAATATTATGCAACCTCTGCGACCGAAAAGTTCACCTATAGAACAGGCTACCTAACCCCCCCCAAAATAAGAAAAACAGCCACAAAACCATTCCATGTGATAATTCCTCCGTGCCAAGATACTATCTGGTTCTTCCATAGGAGCAGGTAATTACAGTTCTCCAAAATCATTTGCTTCAATAGCCACTAGAGCTTTCTATAATGCTAATTCAACCTGTGCACAGAACCACCTTAGGGCAGAACCTCAGACCTCTGAGCAGCATCTGTGGTTTCTTCTATTTCACTACGGTTCTTTGGTATGAAATACTGTGCTGAATCATCAGAGGACTAAGCTTTCCTGCCAAGTACACGCATGAAGCTCCCACTGAAGTCAAGGATAATTGGCACCCGAGAGCAGGAACAGAATGGAGCATGTTGCGTGCAAACTAGTGTGAGTTGGATCCCTTGTAATGGTGACACGTGTCCAGCAGCCCTGGAACAGCCCAGAAGCTGCTGTACCAGTTGAGCTTCGATCTTACGAGTGCCTATAAACTATTGAACAGCATGGAAAACGTCCCACGCACCCATCGTGGTTCTGCTGCAAGTGGCAAGCTTCCTAGGACCTATAGAACATGATGCACTCAAGAGGAATGCAAGTGAAGCTCAGCTAAGGAAAATCAATGGTTAAAAAGCATCAGATGGAGCAGTCACCCATGGTTTGGGCAGACAGTGCTTTCTCCAGGGTAAGGGAGGAGAGCAAGGGCTATACCCTCTCGTTGCAAGACTCTTACCTTTGCCGAGCCCCTGGCTGTGTGTGGCATTGCTGTGAGAGAACACCTTGCTTTTAGCCATAGTCACTCCTTGAAATGAAGCAGCTCAGGACGTTGCGATGAGCGTGAACCATAAACTGGAAATGCCTGTTGTCAGAGCCCTGACAGGTATTAACCATGTGCCTGCATTTGCCAGTGGTGGTATCAGTCATCTTTTGGCTGCCCGCCCTCGCGTGCGGATTTCTCTCGACACGTGCTCAGTCCAGGCCTTAGCATCTCCATGGAAATACCTTCTATAGATGGGGCAAGGGCCAGCAGCTTACACTGAGGTACCAGAGCAGCTTCGGGCTGTATTCAAGTCCAGTGTTACAAGGGACCAGCCGGAGCAGAAGTCTGCAAGTTGGCAAAGCCACTCGACATGAATGGAATAATGAGGAATTTGTATTGAACAAGGATGTACTCATTAGGAATCTAACCCATCTCACTGGGCAGCCAGCCCTGCACGCGTCCTGCTGTGACAACGGCTTTATCTTTGGAGATAACATACTAACATAGTTTTCCAACAATGTTAACAGAACTGTATTGAAAACACTTTGGCCAGAAGTGCTCTTTCACCACTGATATTTTTACCATGGCAATGGAGCACATCACAGATTTCAAAGCATTATAGTTTTTAGCTATTTTTGCCCCCACCTTCTAAGTGGTTTCATGCCTAGTTCTTAAAAATCTTAAAAATTTAGGGGCTAACTTCAACCAGATTCCATTGAGGGATACAAGTTTCAAAGGCTGTGTTATTCCTATGGTCATGTGGTGTAACCATGAGCCACCCAGATAAGCTTCCCCTCCCCTCCATCCTTAGTCAGGCAAAAACCAGTCTATGGGCTTACCCACTTACAACACTGTGCACTGTTGCTTTGATTTCATACACTCAGTAGATGAAGAGGGTTTGGAATTATTAGCAGGGGTGAGGAGGTACATCTGGCAAAGATACAAGCGCCTGAAAACATTCTTCATTAGTTGTACTGCTCCAGGTACAAGCATTTAAGGGAACAATGAAAAACCTGCAGCCCTGCAGGAAAAATTAATTTTCAGGCTCCTGCCTTCTCCTAGTTGTATAATGGTGTCATCTCTTTCACAGAGCATTACACTGTGATTTTTGTGAATTACGTGGGCATCGGGTCCTTCCCCTCCCCAATTAAAAATGGAGTTTATCTGGTTCATGACTTTTCATACTTGCCACCAGATATAACTATAGGTTGTGGCATCATGGGAAATTATTTCCACAAATACTCTTAAGGTTCATTGTTAAGTTCCAGTGGACCCAATTCTGGTGGACAGCCACTGCCTGGTGTAAATCCATAATGCCCTCCCTGTTCATAGATTTATACCAGCTGTGAAGGTGGCCCAGTACTTATGTGGTCATAAAATCAGTTGGGGCAAACACCTAAACTATAGCTAATAGCTGGATCAGAACAAAATGTATCAGCAAAGCAGCTTCCTCATGCTAAGGACTCCTGAGCGATATTTGGCAATAATTACACTTTAAAGAGGAAGGAAAGGGAAAAAAAAAAAAGCTTTCTAGGTTGCAAACTATCTCCTCCCTTCCCCCCACCGATATAAGCACGTAAATAGCCCAGACATGCCTATAAACAGAAGTATGCAAAAATCCAGCCCGACACCACCTAAATTTCCTCTGCTCTGCACTTGCATGTCTTGTTTCATGCACACCCCCCCCAGCTGAAGGAAGGGTCTTTGCTGCCAGCGAACTGCTCTCACGGGGAGAGAAAGCCCTTACACTCCAGAAGGTAGGTTTGTGGATGGGGTCTCAGTCATTAAACACCTCTCTAGAAAAACTTCAATACCTCTCCCTTCACGTAAGGGGATCCTGCTGCCCGGTGGGAAAGGAGAGCCTCTTTCTCTTCAGGTAGCTGGGGGTGGAGGGGAAGAGAAATGTTAAATTACCCAATTAGTCTGTTGAAAATAGAGTGCTCTTCCTCTCCCAAATCTCTGCACAACACAATATATTATCTAGAAGTCACCATCCTATTCAAAATCAAATGCAGAGCTGCCTTATCAGAGATAATCAGTAGTTCTAGAGAGGAAAAAAACCCGCTGGGAAGTTGTGAGGCAGAAGCCTGGTACTTATGCTGCTGTGACTCCATCTGTACGACGTTTCTTGGGGAATACACTACCCAAGTTGGCAAAGGGCTTTGCAAACACTGAATCTCAACATCCTTAGGTGTAAGGAACCACAACAGAGATCCTGTTTTCCTTCTGGGTAGGCCAAAGCCCACAAAGACCTTTAAACTATCTACCCCCCGTTGCCCAGCAAGTCGCTGCTGAGCCAGAGGAGAGGAGGGGAGTCCCCACTCCACACCGCTCACCTCGGCCACCACACAAAGCTGCTTTGACCATGGCTATCAGTCACACATTTTGCAAATCCTCCTGTGGTAACTTGGATGCCTAACCCCGAAAGACGCAGGGCAGCTGATTAAAATCTTAGGGGTATTATTTTGAATACATACGCTAGCTCGCTTCCATCTGTGTCGTTAATTAGTTCCTGACTGTAGGTTAAATGTAGGGCATGTTGTCACGAGCCTAAGGTGGGGTGGCAGGACCTCCTGCTATTGCCATATGGCTTTCTGTTTCTTCCTTCATTCTTCAGCTTTTAGCCTCATGCTTCTAATTTGTAGGCGCAACCATTATACAACAAAGAATAACAAGAAAAGCAAGACTTGGCGTTAAAACGGCAACATTCCCCACCATTAAAACCTCAAGGAGGTTTGATCTGAAATACAACGCAACTTCCTGTCTCATCCAGAAGCTATGAAAGTTGGCCAAGACCTGTTCCCATGGTGTACTGCTACTGCACTAGTAGGTATTTACCAGCCCTATAAAGACAAACCAGGCAGCTTGCCAGGGACCACAGGTGAGCCTTAACTTGTATAAAACGGAAAACAAGGCTATGCCCACTCATCACATGAATGCTCAGGCCTTACAGGGGATGAAGCCAATGTAGCAGCATCAGCCCCATCAAAACCAGGAAAGAAAGAGATCACAGTTCTGGTCAATTTCTCCCCCCCTCAACGCATCTCCACAGAGGTATCTTTTTGTTAAAAACCACAAATGGCTCAGCACTGTCTACAACAAAACTACAGACCACATTTTGAAGTATGCCTGAACATGACTAATTACAAGACCTGCAGACTATCAGCAGTTCCCCTGCGGTCATTTTCTAGGGAGAACAATTTGAATACTAACAGGTCTGGTGGCACTTTGCAACTGAAGGCTTGCTCCAAAAGTGTTCAATTTCAAGTAGACATGGAAGTTATTTATTGTGTTTTCTAGCTTCGTTGCATAGCTGTCCTCGCATTAGCGTGAGGCAGGGGAAATGATTGCTGGTATTTCCAAGCATAAAATTCTATAATTTTCATAATAGTTACAGGAATCAGAGCAAGGAAAAAAATATACAGTATCAGTGTTGAACAAAACTGATTAAGAACTAGGTGATGTGATTTCATGCCTAAGGATTATGGAATTCAAGATGTTACATCTAGGTTTGTCAAACTGGGAGACAGAGTTCTTTGGAGACATAGACATCTAGTAGCTGCTTAGATCTTATTTCTGCTGGGTTTTTTTGGTTGGTTGGTTTTGTTTTGGGTTTTTTTTTTTTTTTAAATGGAAGCATGTGGAATTGACTCACTCATCCTTTGCAACATCCTTGTTAATTGCAGCACTTTTGCAGTTACAATGGCAGAAAAGTTTTGCACTGGGGGCAGCAGATATGAATCACTAGTGCAAAACAGAGAGAGGAAAGGACTTAAACTGAGTCTTCCATGGCAGACAGGTTTGTTCTTTATTTTAAATTCAGATGCAAATAATTAGCTTTTATGGGGAAAACTCATTTTCAGACATTCTTTTGCTAATCATTACACAAAATTGATATTTCTGCAAGAAAATATAAAGCAGCACTTGCTTATCCTCTCTTTGCACTATTTAATTGGCAGCAACTTGCCAACGCCGTAGCAGTAAGTACCCTGCTGTTGCAACGAGACATGAAGCATCCTTCTTTGCCTCCCATAAAGTAAAAACAATCCTTCTTCACCAGTTAAAAAAAAAGGACAAAACCAAACCAAAAACCATGACATTGACATAAACTGTAATGTTTATATCTGGAAGAGCAAAAATGGAGAACTTCAGATGTGTTTATTTCTAAGTTTTGGTTCAACCCATTATAAAGATAAAGGGTGGTCGTGAGGTTCAGCAGCAAATTCATAGTTCACCACAGTTTCCTGGCACAGGCTCTGGTTAAGTTACCCTTGCCAGCTTGAACTTGTTAGTGAATTTGCTTCCCCCCTTGGACTCACACTGGCTTTTAGTACAAATTCTATCAAATAGCATTTCTCTCTTGGCATTTACAGCTCAGTCAAACTGGATTATCAACTCAAAAGGAATGTAAATAGCAAGTGAAGATCCAAGTTTTTAATGCAGACAGCCAGCAGGCACAATTATCTAGAAATACCACAAAACAAGTCCTGTCGCTCATCCCCAGAGTGTCCATCCACTTCTGTAGTACGGTGACAGCGATGACTAAGGGAAGGTTGGTTTACTTACTAATCCAGCCCTTGAATAAAGTTTAGATTTCATTTCTTTTTATCTCAGTATATCTAGTATTAAATGCTCACCGAGAGCACCACGGCCAGTGTAAAGAAGGGTAAACTAAACCATATGGATACTAAACGTTGAACCAAGCTTTGAAAGTAAATGGCATAACAGACTAAGGAATCCAGAGATCATAACCTTTAATTCTTTGATGTAGAAAAAGCTGCATTTCTCCAGGAGCTGTTATGTTTAAAGAAAGCAGTGTTTTGGTCACATTAGATAAGGCAAAACATGCACTAGAATTGGCACAAGATTAACACTCTTTCTCTCCTGTCCCCAGAATCCTGTAGTACATCTCTTACAAAAAAAAAAAAAAGGAAGGACTTAGTCCTGTTCTTACTGTTAGAGCCTTAACTGCAGCAACATGCTCCAAGACTTTTACATGCTGAGTTAATAAAGAGCACGTAACAGCATTTAGCTCAAGACTTCACCAAGTTCAATCCTTTTCTGTAGCCCTCCTGCTATACATGCACGCAAGGGCCTAGCCTTCCTGTAGCCCACTGCGTGTACTGGAAAGGCTGAGGTTAGATGTGGAACTCCAGGTGAGCCAAAGGTAGTTTTTCAACACTACCTTGGTACAACAGCTCTCTCATACACCTTATGGTAGAACCACTCTGCAGTTGCCTCCTGACTTGAACAGCAAATGCTCCAGTATCACAGCTCCTCAGTTTTCCCCTGAAAACCTAGTCCCTCGGAAGCTATACATCAAGCACTTATCCCAATATACTTTGCACTGACAGATTTAAATATTTTAAGAAATTATCAAAACCATAACCTGGAGAGATACACACTACATGCCATCAACTCGTGGCTTGCATTTTCAAGGTTCTGCGAGATGGAAGTTCTTAACTCTCGCTGAGGTTTAGCTGTGTTGGGTTTCTTACTCCACTGGGCATTTGATAGCCATACACTCGTAGTTATTATAAAAGCTCCCAAAATATATTGTGTCTGAAAGAGTCAAATAGAGATACTTGTACATGTGATTAGGAGTTCAGTGGGTAAAAAAGGCACATTGTTTCTCTTTATAAGTGGTTCCTCACAAATTACATAGGCAACAGCGCTTATTCTTTTCTCCCAAAAGCAGAGCAAGAACCTGCTACGGCCAAAGACATAGAAAGATGTACAAAATATAAAAATCAAAAGCTATGAGCTCAAAACAAATCAGGAAACTACATCCTAAGAATGAAGGGACAGATATAAAGACACACAGTTTAACTTCAATACTTAATTTTGAAATTGGGAAAATCCTTTATCTAGTAAAACCAAGTTAAAGGCTACCGAGTCAATACATTAAGAAAATAATATTTTTTTTTCCTATTCCATGAAATACCTACTAAAGGACATCCCCTACCAAGCAGACTTCAATGCCAGAGTGGGGGCACATACACACACACCCTCAGCCCAACTCAAAGCCTTAAGGGACTAGGTCCACAATGGACTTTTTTTGGTGCAAGCTTTGGACACACTAATAAGTCTCACTGACAGCTGTAACAACCCAGTATCAATTTGACTTGCAAATATTTCTTTAGGTGCAGTTTAAAGTTGTCAGCAAATGATTTACTGAAAGCGATCCTTCTTATTTACCTATTTGAGCCACACAAGGAAGACTGGATAAAAGATTAGTTACCTGCATTGCTAGAACAGAATTTGCAGGTACCACCTCAGTTACAGGGTTAAATAAAGCCCGCATGCATACACTAGATTTACTACTGCAGGGTAAGAAGGACTGGGATTAGCAGCCTCACTCGTTTTAATTGTCCAGCCTCGCTTGCAAGACCCAGCCATAGCAATGTGCTTGGTTTGTGCATCTCTAGGTGGCGGTAGCTGCTCAGATTTTGAGATACCAAGAGCTACTTACCTCAAATTTAGCAACCAGTATTCCTCCCATTCTCCTAGAATTGCCTTTCCTAATTTGAAATGTGGCCCCCTCCCCCATTTCTTCATAATTTATAGTAGTCTGAAGCTGAGTCACAAGGATTTTTGCATTTTCCTAACCAAGTACACAAGAAAAGAAGTGAACTGCCAAAGTACTGAGGTAATTTATAGCGTAAAACATCGAGAGCTTCTAGTCAAAGGACTCAGAGAAACAAACATAAGAACAATCATGCCTTCTGTTCTGTACAAATGCCACGGCCAGAAATAACTGTCCTAATTAACTGGTTTCAAAAAATGACTTCTCTGAAAGATACAATATTCTTACCCGGGAAAGTATACGACTGCTACAGCCTTATGGCAGCTGTCATTGGGGCATGAAAATTCACTAAATGAAGTTTCCTTTTGCTTCCTCTGGTTGTCCATGGTACTCATCTTCAGACAGCTGGAGCCATTTGCGATGCCTAAATTATGCTGTAATGGGAGGTTCTGCTACCGCTAGTAGCAGTTTTACTGAAGGATTACAATCACATCAAATCAGCATCATCCCAGCCAACCCTCTCTTCAATTTATAGGCAACAATTTATAAAGGGTAGAAATTATACCTGGGATAAGGCTGGCTTTTTTTGGTAAGACTGTTGCCTCTTTACTTTCCAGAGTGCTTCATGTTGATTCTTACTGTTGGGTGTGAGAGTTGAGCCCCACCAGTCTGTAACAGTTGTCTGATAATTAGGTCCTGAATGTTGAAAAGGAGAAAAATAGGACCCTGACCCTGTAGATCACCTACCCTTTCTTTATGCACATGACTGTTTGTCCTGTCCACGGATAACTCCTGCAAGCAGCATTCCTCATTGGACTGCTCAGAGCCTGGAATTGTAAGGAACATGGCCATTTTAAGATTGTATTAGAGGGCTATAGTATAATGGTTACACTATTAACTCCCAGGTGCGTCTCCAAAATTAAAGCATTTATTCTTCTGCTATTGTATATTCCAGTGTTTCCAAATCAAGCAGCATAAGGATTTATGTTAATAATGAGTAAGTTTAAGGCACCATGGCCGAGTTCTCTGTATACCCTGGGGGAACTGCCTAGATTTTGCTACGTAACAAAATCTGTTATTTATTGTCTGTATTACAAGAGCACTGAAATGTCCTTGTCAGGTATCAAGAATGAAAGACAGGTAAGGTGATCTCTGCCCAAAACAACTTACAGTCAAAGATATGGCTGAATAAATAGGTATGGATAAGAAAGGGAAAGAGATTTGTGAAGTGGGCACAGCCCTTGTGCATCGGGCAGCTTGCTCAGTATACACCTGCCCTGCTTCCTCATGGTGTGCTACAGGGAACAAAAGAGTTGTCACAAGCAGCACCTTCCTAGCTGGAACCAAAGACAGTAGTCTCTGTGGTGATGAAGAGGAGTTACCACTTCATTTCAGCAATACACAAAAATAGCTTAGCTTCAGTGCTTTTAAAAGGTTCCTTTTAAAGGGTGTTTACAGCTAAGCACTACCAAGAATGCCAGTGTATGAACTGATCTCAGAAATGATTGAGCGTTTCCTAATTAGGCAGCATTTTAGCTATTTAGCAGGAACCAAGCACTCACAACATATGCTTGAAAACAGGTCATGACAAGTCAGCAATTAGCCTATTAAAAGCATATATCCTCTTCTTGTGGAGCCTCCACCGATTCACACAATGCCTAACATCACATTGCTAGTGTAGGCAGAGGGCACGTTCTTAGAACAGCATTTCAGCCTTTTATACAAACCAGGAAGGCAGATATGGAAAATACTAATGACTTTTTTTTTTTTAAATTAAGACCACACTTACTACACAATTCATTCAGAGTGAATCGTTTCTCCTCTCCATACAGGCTTACCCATAGAAGGGATGAGTGAGTTCCTTGTGATCTGCTTTTATACCTACCCTCTGGCAGAGAACTATTACCCGAGCTAGACCTGCAGCTTCTTGTGTTTTCCTCCCAGAAACCGCTGAGTAACAGTTAAAGAAAGCACTACAGGTACCGCATGGACTTTGAACTGCAGCTCAACACTGTCACTACAAGCAAAGCTTGCAAGCGAAAAGCACAGATCCTTAATTTCCACTATATTCTGTCTTTCACACTTTAATGAGTCTTTAAAATCCTTTGCATGTGTGCGCTACGTTTCGTAGTATTCCAGCATGTTGTAGTACTCCTGTAGCACTACACTATGGCATAATGCCTTCGCGTTCAAAAGCGTGCTGCCTCAAATTAAACTTTCTTCACTTTAGCCTCACTCCCTCCAAGATAAAAGTCCTTTCCCATTTTCCTTCACTGTTATATCTGGATTATTCAGATAAAGTCTTCCTGATCCTTCTGACCCGGTTTACCCTGATTTCACAGCCATATAACGACAGGATCTACCCTGCAGTTCTGGAAAGCAGAAAGCACTGGCGATGTGAACAGAAGGCACACGCTACTTACAAATAGGTTTTCCCAGCCGAGGCTCAGTGAAGCTGAACATTAAGTGATAGTACTACAGCAGAAAATTGTTGCAAATTACAGAGCCCTGGAGAAAGGCTCCTGTACTTGGTAAATAGCTGAAACATCTACTAGTTCCTTCAAGGTATTTTAAGAGTTGAGACAGAGCCGTTGCTTTTCCCCAAATGAGGGATAGCACTGTTCTTGGAGCAGGCAGAAGAACGTCACAGTTTGCCTTCTCCCTGTCCCTCGCCCCAGGTTTGTTTACACAGCCAGAAAGAACCCTGCCACTCCACAGGCCGGGGGGAGCCATATAGCATCCTTCCTCTCGCCTGCCGAACCCCAGGATTCACAACCCGGACAGAGCCAAGAGCATCCTCTCTGCTTACATTCTTCCATATCTAGACCAGCATCACCGGTGTGGAGTTCTCACCCAAGCACTGGCAGGCAGCACTCCTCCTCCACCAGCAGAGCCATCGATTTCCACCAAGGCACTACCTGACACAAGCGAGCGGGACGATAGGACAACCTTCTCCCTTGAAGGCAGCCCACCACGTGCCGAGAGGGAACCCTTCACCTTCTGCTGCCCAACAACCACTCCAACAACAGCTCCAAAGCTGCTCCCACCTGCCCGCGGGGGGCTCGTTGCCTGGCCCTTCCCTCCGATTTAAAGGCGACCAAGGAAATTCGTTGTATGTACTTATCACGCCATGAATTAAAGATCGCAGAAAGGTTTGCAGAGGAAAAGAAAAACATAAAATAATAATTTAAAAAAATGTATCTAGAAAGCGTTACTAGAAACATAAATAAGTAATGGCTATTGATCTCGCAATAGTCATAACCTCAGAACAGCAAACTACAATAAACTGAGAGGAAAAGTACATATTTCAACTGTAACGTGCAAACCAAGATACAAATAGCACCTCTTAAAAACAAATAAGCAAAGCAAGCGTAGCCCACAGTTGTAACACCTTATGCTTTGAGTCCTACTAAAGGAAAAAAAAAAAAAAAGAAAACCAAACCACAACACCAAAAACCAACATAAAAGTCAGTGGGGTAGAGCACGGCTTGCGAAATAATCAATTAAGCCTTTGCCAAGCAAATTTACCGTCTAGGGCCAGTTCCTTCCTGGCTGGAGGCTGGTTTTCCACACCAAATCCCGAGGGCAGGACCCAACCTCCCCCCTCACCCACCGCCGCGGACACCCCACCGCCCACCGGCAGAAGAGAACCCCCCCCACACACACCACCACGGCACCGGAATCCCGCCGAGGGTGACCGGGCGTCCCCCGCATTCCACCGACGCCGGCCCTCCGACAAGTGCATCGCTCCCCCTCCGCCGGCCCGGCCCCCCCCCGCGCCCCGTTCCCTTCCCGCTCCCCTCAGCTTCCCCTGAGGGAAGGGGCCGGGGCCGCCGCCCCGCCGCGCGCCCGCCGCCAGAGGGAGCCGCGCGCCGCCCAACGGCCGTGCAGGGCGCCGCCACGCGGGCAGCGCGCCCCACGCGCCCAGCCCCGCCTCGCCTCGCCCCGCACCGGCCGCCGCCGCCGCCGTCGGGGGAACCGGCCGCCCGGGCCCCGCGCTCCCCCCTCCCGCCGCCGGCTCCTTTTTTTCCCCCCCCCAATGAAAGGTCCCCCGCTGGGCACCGGCTGTCCCGACAGGTGCGGGAACAAAGAGGGCGCGGGGAGCTGCCCCCGGCCTTCCCCGCCCCGCCGCCGCTCCCCCTTGTCCCGTTCCCCGTAAGTTTCCCCTGGCGGGGCGCCGCGTACCTCCTCGTCCACACAAAGCCTTGTCCGGGTCCCCTCCGGGAAGTCACATCCTCTCCCGGGCGCCTAGTCCCACCGGTCACCTCCCGCCTCCCCGGCAACACAGGCGGCGGCTCAAGTGTCTCATCAAAGCTTTATGAGGGGCGGGAGGGCAGCGGAGACGGATCCCCCCAGCGCGTACACACACACACACACACACACACACACACACACACGCAACGGGAACCTTCCGGCCCGGCGGAGCCGCTTACGCCCCCCGCCCCGGGCACCCCCGGTCAGCGGCAGCGGCGGCCGCAGGCACCGCGCTGCCCCGCTTAAAGCCTCCGCGCCGCCTCCACGGACCCGCCACCGCCCCCCGCCCCGCCCGCCCGGCCCGGCCCCCGCTCCCCCGGCGCCCCCCGAGCGGCGGGCAGGGCGCGGAGGGGCCGGGCCGGGCGGGG
>BJBW01008310.1:64233-75674 GCA_004320125.1 Scolopax mira
CCTCACTGTCCCCTCATCCAGCCCATACTTCCTTAGTTTTCCAATGAGGATGTTCTGGGAGACATTGTCAAAAGCCTTGCTGAAATCAAGGTAGATGATATCTGCTGCCCTCTTCTCATCCAACCAACCAGTTACAGCATCATAGAAAGCTATCAGATTGGTCAAGCACAATTTACCCTTGGTAAACCCATGTTGCCCACTTCCAATAACCCTGTTGTCGTACCCCTGTCAAAATACTATTTTCCTCCCCACAAGTATGGTGTGGGAGTAATTGGATGCAAAGCCATTTCTCTTTCTGCAGCACGTGATGTGCCTGGACTATCATTTATAGGCACAGAGAGATGTGAAGGAAACACAGGACAGATGTATGGCTACTCTGGAATACAAAAATTCTGAAATATTGATTCAGAAAATCAATACAAATTTTAAGATATTTTAAAATAACTCAAGTTCTACACCATTGCTCAAATGGGAAAGCATATTGATTTCTCCGTCTCAGAGAGAGGCCATCCTGTGCAAGGATGGGGTGGCTCTGCAGGGAGGGGGGGTCGAGGGGCAGGATCATCTGCCATCGGGGGAACAGCCACCACCAGAAGACCCACGCAACCAGAACTGCAAGCAGGAGGAAAGCGATTGTGCACGTGTGATACGTGTTCCCACAGTGCGGCAGCCCGTTCCTACCATCCAACATCTCCCGGGTGGGCTGACCTGCGGAGCCTTAGCTGGCTTCTCTCCTATCTTTTCTTTCTATTTGATGTGCCCAAAGCTCCTCTATTTTTAGGGTTGGATGTGGCTCAAAGTCTATTCAAGTAAAATCCACCCCTGGCTTTGGTGAGACATTTAGTGGGGCCTCCTCTTGGTGGTTCAGGACTCGTGCCATTGGAGTATAAATTTATAGACAACATTATCTACATTTATTTCCTGTACACTGTTTATTTTTCATGTAGTTTATACAGCTGAAATGTAAATGCTTACAAGGGAGTGGTGGCTTTAAACACCTCTCTGTATTTCATTAGTTATCATATTTATTCCACTATAATTTATTGGAACCACCGGTGGTAGCATATGGCCTTATAGTGCCTTTACTTATTTGAATATAAACACCACTAAAGACAAGAGGAATGCACAATATTTAAATCAGAAGAGAGCCAAGTGCTGTATTTTAAGCAAGGACTCTGCAGCAAGGCATTCAAACCATTATTTTAGACTTTAGTTACATTTCTGTTTGATGCTTTACCCTGATACGTGCTCCGGGCAGAATCCCTTTCCCTTCCAGGCATGTGTAGCTTCTTCTCCTTTGGTTTCTTAATTTAGGTTAGATCCCATAATGTAAAAAATATACTCTGATATTGCACCTAGAGCACATGAGGCCTAAAGAGCTCTCCTGTGATGGGAATTAAGATCAAAAAGGATATGGAATTTAAATATTCAACATTTCTTCTTGGATGTGAAACAGAAAAATTGTTTTGATGCAAAAGTCATTGCGACAGAATATGTTACTTAGACTGTGGGACTGTATTAGGGTAAAGTGGCTTTTTAGATAGGAATTGCATTGAGAGAAACTCCTTCATATGGAAATTATGACATTTTGTCTATTGCCTCTTACTAGAAATGTTTAAAAGAACCGTTAAAAATATTCTTTTAAGAAATCGTATCAAGATAAAAGAAAGTAAATAAGAACAAGTATAATTTAGAGGATTATTTCTGATTAGTTTCTTAATTTAGACCCTGTTAACTGCCAGAACATTGCACCAGTTACCAGAGTTGGGGAACTGTAACTGATAATATAGTTAATTTTGCAGTTTGGGGATTGCTGTGCTTTTGTCAGGACCTTTTCCTCTCAGTGAATTAACATTGTGTTAATTCCATGTACTGATGGGCTTAGAGAGACTAAGGCAAGAAAGCTGAGCCCAAGCACTAACACAAATGAAAAACAAGTGTAGGAAAAACACATTCTTGCTGTCTGACAAAAACACGTCTTGCTGTTTAACAAACTGCAAGGTTCTAGACCTACATCTGAATTTAGCCGATTGATTTTTAGCTAACCATTGATCTTTACTAACACCCCACAAAAAGCACAGACTCGGAAAAAGGTGACAGCTTTCCCCATCAAGGCACCTGATACAACCAGGTAGGACATACTCACTCGCAGATGGCCAAGGGATTGCTAAACAGGCTCACTGGGAAGATGGAGCTTTCATCCCATGTTCCCCCATACTGGGCAAGGTGTACCCATCCAAGCACTGCTTCCCCAGAGTGGGCCAGTCTGGGGCCACTGAAGCTCCAGCACTGTCCATCATTTCTGCTTGCCCATCATCTTGTGGTGCTCCAGCACCTCCTCACTGGCAGGGGGTCCATGGTGGTCCCAGGACATGCCTTTTGTACAAGCTTGAATGACACAACCCTATCATTTTCCTTCCTTATGGCCTGCCTGTCTGTGTTAACGTATCTCCATGTAGTCTCATGGTCACAGCTCTGTCCCATCCCAGCAGTGGTGCTATGTCCTGGCCCAAAGTCTCCGAGTGCCTGTGTCTGAACAACTACATTGCCTTTTTCCAGGAGTCAAAGACTGAGCACACAGAGCATGCCAGGAATCTGCCCAAATTTCTTCCCCCAGAGATCCCTCCATGGGGCTCCTTCCCCCATGCCACAAAACCCACCTCCTCATCCAGGAGCTCTCAATGTCTTTCCCACCCTCTCCTCATAGTTGCTCGGACTGGGGGCTCTCTGCCCTCTAAACCACCTCCTTGCACAATCCCTCATCCCTCTTATCTCCAGTTCTCTGGCTCTGGGATCAGCGTGTGGCTTGTTACCACTTTCAGGTGTCCAATGAGAGCAATTAGGAGACTACTGATATTCAGAGAGGTATTAATGTCTACCTGCAATTAGCTCTACAAGCTGAAGGCAATTCTCGGCTTTTTGGGGACAGTCTCAGGGATTACCCCAGCCTGCAAGTCACTTTGGAAACCCAGAGATGAAAAAACAATCTGATCCAAACGAGAGTCAGCTTCATGGCTGCATCATCCCCAGTATGTCCTGGGGGACCATGTCCTGAAGTCTGCCCGACTCTCTGATTCTGAGAGGGAACTGGCATAATGCACATCATCATCGTGCTTAAAGACCTGGCAGAGGCGAGACAAGAGGTTCTGCTGATAATCAGAGCCCCAGGCAGCTGTCACACACAGCTGTCACACACAGGGTGAAATGGCCTCTGATGGTCAAGGAGGCGAGTCAGTACATTGCCTTGGTCTTGCCCTTGGACAAGCTGACTTGCCAGTGGACAGTATGAACCCCAAAGAAAACAATTTTGAAATCTTATCATCTTTGGCTTTCCTCCTGCCCTGAAGTGTATGCCTTTGCATCAGCCTGAATTTCCTCCCCACTTTGTCTGGAAAATGCCTATGGATAAATGAATATGAAATTCTGGCTGGCTCAAATTAACTTTCTAGCTTTGCCTTAGAAAGGGCTTAGCCTTCTTGTCAGATATTTTGGTTTCCTTAAAATTTGGGAAATGCTGCAGGAAATCTTTGATGGGAAACTAGATGATAAAAATAACTATTTAGTGCCAAAGGTGGTAGGCTGGGATTAAAAGCCCCTCTGAGGTCAGATGTGTTCAGGTCTTTGAAAGAGCTCAGAAAAAGATACAAGAAAAGCAGTGGGTATCCCGGGCTACGACCATGGTTGGGCAGCTGATGACTGAGTCTAGGTGAAGGATTTGGGGAGAGGAAAACAACAGGTGGTGGGCGGAAAAAAGCACAAGAACCAGATCTGCCTGGGGAATAGGTAGTGGATAGAGTGACCGACTGCTGGTGTAGGAGTGAACACCATGGAGAAAGAGAAGAATCAGGTGAAGCTACGATTAAACTCTTACCTCTTGCACCACCAAGGCCTTTGTGAAAGACACATCCACAGTAAAAAACAAAACAAACCAAAAACCTGAGGAAAACCCCGAGTCTTAAGTGCTTGTTCCCTTGGAAGAGAACAAAAGCAAAACACGTGACAGGTGTTAGTCACGTCACTTAGAAAGGTGTTCAAATGCCATGATGAATGATGAGTGTGATATAAGGACTTAGAATAACGTAGTCGATAAACCAAATCTGGGACACAAAAAGAGATTCATGTGGGAAATACTGTGAGAGTCACATCGTGTGTGGATGACTTTATAACCAATAGATAGATTATTCTTTTTTGTTTGTTTTTTTTTTTTTTTCTCCTCTGATGCAATGCATTTTCAGCAATGGAATAAGGGGTATCCCACTCCAGGCTACAGCAAGTGACATGTACAGAAGGAAAAGACATTAGAGATGTATCATCATGCATTGGAAAATTCCAAACCCAGAATATAGCCTGGCTTAAAAACTGCTATGGCATTTTGTTTTCCTGGCCAATACTATTTCATCAGGTATCTGTTTGCAAAATTCAGCCAAATAGTGTCTCAGATGCTTTTACAAACTTTCAGCAGATGTGAATGAATGTGTATTTGACAGACCCAATTAAGCACCTAAGTAGCTCCAGTCTCTTGACCCCTGCTCATGACTCCCATGACATCCCATTCTCAGTAGACTTGGTCAGGTTTCAAAAGGAACTCACTCTCAGAAATCAGATGACTTTTTTTTTTTTTTTCCTTTTTCTTCTGGTAACCACCTGTTTCCCTGAAGTCCAAAAATATATCAATACTTTGTTTTGAATCTGGATAATTTATCAAGTGTCGCCGTCAGAGTTTTGATGATAGCTTTAGACGGAAATACCAAAAGCCTCTTTGAACACTGTAAAACAATTTAGAACTGACTTTGTGTTGAAAATATTGGGGAAAAAGTAATTTTGAAATGTCAAATACTTTTGCAAGTCTGTCTACATTGTCAACATATGGCCTTTTCTGATTCCTAAGGGAAAATCTGAATGGGAGCTGTGATAAATATAAATGACCACTAGGCCACCATATAACCTTCTTCCATTGCTGTTCTTTTAAGGAGGAAAACATGTAAAAGGACAAGTAAACCCGAATGCAGGATCAGGCCTGAAGTTGATACTTTGACATTTCCCTAGCTGTAGTGGTTTAGAATAACACACCGCAAGAGTGTGGGTTACTAATGGAAGCAGCCTTGCTCCTTGCTGGTCTTCCCTCCAGTCTGTCCTCTCTAAAGAGGACCAGACATACAAAGCAAACCCCTTGGACGCTGCCCATGTTCTTGCTCAACTGATGAGGGAAGGGTGAATCCTGAGGCATTCCCACTGCTGGGGTCCCTTCCTGCTCAGCATGTCTCAACCTTTGTTTTTTAAAGCTGCTTCAGCTTGTATTGTGCCATTCATTATATTAATGCCATCTAGTCAGAAGCTTGTGGCCCCATAAACTTTAGACATAATTTTAACTGTGTCAGCTTTAAAAAGTCAGTATCTGCCTCATCAAAGGGCAATCATGTCCAATGTGGGTGTCTGTGCCAATTGTGTTTTGAACTGCAGCAATAATCCAACCAAACCATGTGAAGAGCTTTTCTACACCCACACTTCTTAATTATCATCATGAGACTGAGGTAGCTGAGACCAGATCTATAATGTTTTCTGGATGTCAAAATGCCCACACACCTTCTGTAATCCTTGTGCTACCAGCCCCCTTTCATATTGCTTTTAGCTGGTCCATCTAATTATCTATTATCACGACTGCATTATTCCCAAGCCCCACAAAAGCTTGTCAGGAGGAAGGGGTTCGGTTTAAGAAAAAGGAAACAACTTGTCAGATGAGACCTCCTTAGCTGCACAACCCTATAAACATTTTAGTGGATGATAAACCCCTCCTCACACCTTTCAGAAATGAACCATTACTTTTTTACAACCAGGTGAGACCTTGGGTTTAAAAGTCTCTGCATGCATTGTGTCCGTAAACAACATGTTTTCTTGGGAGGTTTGGGGTCTACTGCCCATTTGGAGAATAAATAAGTTCATTATTTTCGCATGTGCTACAGTCAATAAGGATTTGAAATGGGAAAGTAGTGAAAATGTTATGACTTAATGAACATGTTGTGTAATCATTCTTGCCAAATGTCAAAATAAATTGGAGGCCAGAGTGTATGGTTTACGCTTGTTAAATTGGGGTTTTGTGTGCTATTTTGGGAAGGAAAAAAAAGAGGAAAAAAAAAAAAAAGATAGACCAACCAGACCACAAAAAGGTAAGGAAAAGAGGAAAAAAAGAGAAAGTATACACTTGGCCATTATGGCAAGACCTTGGACCATTACAGTCCTACTGCTAATATTCCCCACGGGAGACTGTACAGCATCCTGTGGGCCTGTGGAGAAACCACTTACCAACAGCAGAGCTGGCTCTACGGCAAATGGCCCAGCCCCGAGGCTCTCTGCTAGCCAAGGAGGAGCAGGGGCCAGCCTGCCACCGCATCCAGCTAGTCCCTGCCTCCCTGGGGAGCTGTGCCAGGGGTGGCAATCGATCACCCCCATTAATGACTTCAAGAGACACTTTTCATCAGGAGACTATGAGAGTTTGCGCTCCGCTGCAAAGTTTCAATGACAACGGGAATAAAGAGGCTGGAGACAGATTTGGCTTTTGCTGGAGGCTGTTGTGAGACGTCTGTTCACTTCTAGAGGTATCCCATCAAATCCCGTTTTGGCCTCCCCATACTGAGAAAGGCAGGTTTTGCCTGTGTTACGAAAGGAGTTTTCTAATTGTCCGAGCAATGAGTACCTTGAAAACTCCAGGAATATCTTCACAGCTGAGGACCTGATCCTTTGAATGCTGAAGCGTGTCACGACTATTTTCCCTTTGAGATTGCCTCAGGAAAAGACCAACTAAGATTATGCGAGAAGGAAAACTACCCCCACGCTTACGCGATTAGGAAAATAGGTCTCTCAAACTGCATGTTTGAAATGAGATCAAAGCCACATTGTACTTTTGCAGTTAGACTTTGACTTATTTACGTTTTGCCTCATTGAGGACACGTTCTAGCAGCACCAGGAGGCCACAGGCACGTGCTTCTTACTCCACCTCTACTTCTAGTAATGGAAGTGCAGCAAAGGAGCCTGCAGTTCTGGCTGCCCGCATGAAACGCGTGGCGACATATCTGTGGCTTTCATTTATTTTGTTTCATGACACAGGGAGGGGGGAAAAATCCTTTTCATACACCTACATCTATCACATAGCAACTAAGAATAGAAGTAATATTGAGACAGATGGAAATGTTAACGGTGACAGCTCACAAGCACGAATCACACATTTGTGAAATAATGAAACGGGTGGGCAGTTGTTATATGAACCCCGTGTCAGTCGGTATGTTTTCCTGGCTACACTTTTGCAAGAGTATGTCTCAGAGATATTTTCAGTTAGTGGGTGAAGTCAGTGCCCTGCCCTGCCCTGCACTTTGCTGGCGTGTGGGTGGAGGGATTCACTGAAGTTGGCAAGCAGTTTGCACGCAAAACTGCTCCTCACGCGCCCCAGGGGCTGTGGGACCTCCTCTGACACTTCCCTGCCAGGGCATTTTAGTATTCCTAACAATGTGGTGGGAGAGACGCAAAAAAGGAGGTGTAAAGACATTTGGAAACCCAAACACAAGCGAAACATGGGATACTCGTGCTTGTTTTAAACTCCTACTTCCAGGCGTACAAGTATTACCTTTTTTTTTTTTTTAATCTGGCCAGTCCCTCTTACTAGCTGGACTCGCCAACCACGAATAAAAATGAGGATTACAAAACGAGTCCTGCGTTTCTCGGTTCTTTCTTTCTAGTTCTTCGTGCCCCAAAAGCCATCGTCTCCATTTTAAGGACCACTCTGACAAGCTTGTTTCTGGTAGCCCCAGTTTCTTAGCCCCAATCTAATGTTAGCTCAAAGGGGAGGGAGCTGTGAAAGTGTCTACCCATATGTATTTTACCTTGTGCTACCTGTTTCTTTCCCAGGTCTGAGGAACCTCCTGATTTTCAACAACGTTCAGCGGTACTGTTTCTTAGAGATGCTGTTTCCAGCATTTGACATGCCTATTTTTGCGAGAGGAGTGAACTAGATCTCCCGAAATCTTACGGATGCGGTCTTTGTTTGCATGTCTGATTAAAAAAAATTCTAGCAGCTACATCTTCGAGTGCTCGGTGGTGATTTACTACCGTGATTCATGGTAAGACTTTCAGCTCTGAGGAAAATTTCTCCCTCAGGATTCATCCGCCTTCCCAGAATTTCTTGTGGCAGGGCAATCATATGCCATTGTGTTTGGAGAGCAGGGTACAGTTACAAAATGACAGCCAGTTCTGCATTTTCTTTGGGCATTTTGGAGAGCTCAATAATATCTGTGTGATAAAGACATGAAATAAAGGACTTGCTGTACAAAAGTAGATGTGTGCATCCAGCCACCTCAAATTAATTAAATGCTAGACTTAATCCTCCAGCATACACGCCTGTGAATGGTGGCCACTAAAAATAAATAGTGACAACTACCAGGCCATTTGAAACAGGAAATTATTGAATAATGCTGAAAATCAAGCATTTATCCATATCAATATCCAAATTGGGGAGGCGCTGAGAATGACAAACTTGGGAGAGAGACCACGCCTACGTCAAATATCACATTAAAAAACCCATCTCATTCTGGACACAGACACCTGACAGCCACCAACACCACTCGTGGTACCAGGTAAAATAAAAGGAAGACTATAAAAAAGGAGCAAGAAAGACTGCCACGTCAAAATTTTGCAGGATGAAGAGATAGTTGAAGGAGATGGGGCATTTTACGGTTTCATAACCATAAGAGATGAAAGGTGGTGACAAACTACCACCAAGGCGGTGACAGCTCTTGGAGAAATAGTAGGTACTAAAATCAATAAAGCTACTTGCAGATTAAGGTATGAGTCACCGTGAGCAAATGTGACCAAATAAGGCCCAGTGTCATTTGTTAGCAGCCACCCATCCCATGCATCTCTGCAGAGAACGATTAGAATTCAACACAAACACGGCAACAGAGGCACAAAGGGAAATACCGGAACCAAGAAGTTTTTAAGAGCTGGTAAGAAAGTAATGGGTGTAAAATTAAAACATACGAAGATATACAAAATTATGCATGGAGTGGAAAATTAATATAAATAGAAGCTCCTTGGCAACCTCATCTACCAGAACCATTTATTTGGGAAAGTAGCTGGGTTTTAGTAGGGCTCATCACCACCAGATCACGTAGATGTATTCAAATATTAGCTCTACCACCCGACTTTTCCCTGGGTGGAGAAAGGTCAGAGGACGTTTCGTGAGGAGTGAACGCTGGTGGATGGGCGTTTCGTGGAACCGGTACCGCAAACTCGGCGCGGTTGAGTTTGATCCGGCCTGATGATGGCGGATGCTTCTGCGACCCATCTCTTCTCGGGCTACTTTCTCCTCGCCTTAGAGCTCCCGAGAAACGCTTCTCATCGCACCCAGACAGGTATCTCACAGCTCTCCCAGTGGAAATGGAAAAATACACGGGGGGGGGGGGGGGGGGGGGGGGGGGGGGGGGGAATCCTGCTCGGCCCCTTCCCCGGGCTCCCGCGGGTCCGGGGGCAGGAGGGTCCCGACGCGGAACCCGGGCCTTGCCTCCAGGATTAAAGAACGCTTGTTTTTCTTTAATGATAAAAAAACCCCCATCCAAACCCAGTTTCTCCCCCCCCCCAAATAGATACTAACGCAGAAGGGACACCAGGTGACCGACTTTCGTGGGAGCTCCGCGCCGGCGCCCCCCCGGTGCCGTCCTGCAGCACCTCCATTTTGGCTGTGCTCGCCGGTGCCCGGCCCGGCTCCGGTGCTGCGAACGGCACCGACGGGGGGCTGCTGACGAGATGCCTCTCTCCCGGGGGAAAGCACGACACGGAGGGTGTGGAAGAGGGACGGCGTCCCCGAAAGCTCTCCCCCCCCCCCATCTCCGCAGGACGGTGCTCCCCGGGGGAAAGGCCGTCGCCGTAGCAACCGCGGCGGGGGCGACACCGGCAGGGTCCGGGCCGGGGGGTGCCCCCCTGGGCGGCTCCGCGCTGGGGATGACGCCGCCGCCGCCCCCCCCCCCCTCCATCCCCCGCGGCGGGCGGCCCCGGCGGTGCCAGCCCCCCGCCTGCCGGGGGGTTTCCCTCCTCGCCGGCGCTACGTGCGAGCCTGAGCGGGAGCCTGGCGGGAGGCGGGGGCGGCGGGATCCTCCTTCCTTCCCTCCCTCCCTCCCTCCCTCTTTTCCTCCCTCCCTCCCCTCGCCTTCTCCCTGTCCGGAGCCGCAGCGGGGCCGGCCGCCGGCTCTGCCGCAGGGAGGGCCCGCCGCCCCCGCGACATGGGATGCGGGGGTCTCCGGAGCCGCCCCTCCGTTCCCTCGGGGCGGGGAGGAGGGGTGACTCCCGGTGGCCGGGATCCCCCCCTATCCTCCCCCTCCCCCCTCTTTCTCCGGCGGGGAGGCGCACGCTGGCTGCTGGAGCGGGGCGGCGGAGACAGCGCGGCTCCGTGCGGACCCCTCCTCCGCGGGAGCGCATCCCTCCCCGGCAGCGCGGGTGGGCGGGGAGGGAGGTGGAGGTGGAGGTGGCGGTGGTGGTGCGGGGGGGGGGGGGGGGGATAGATGCACAGGCTCCGTGCAGAGCTGGAGACCCCCAGAGCTTCTCTACCTGCGAGCACTGCTGCTCCCGCTGCTGCTCCGCCAAACTGCTGACTTTCCAGAGCTTATTTTTAGCCCGGAGACTAAATATTATTAGCTACATTTCTACGTAGGAAGAATCGGAAGGGAGGGAGGTGGGGGAGGCACTAGAGAGAGGGAGATGAGCTTATCCGAATGATCTCCAGGTGGGGGGGCTGCGTTTGTGTTTCAGGCTTATCAAACACCTCCTCCCCCCGCCTCTCTCCTCCCTCCCCCCCCTCCCCCCCTTTAATTATAGCAAAGTAGATGCGGATACTGGATCACCAGCAATACATGTACGGCTCTACCTTTCAGTCCTAGGTTGCGTACACAGAGGGGCCATCAGTGATCCCTCAAGCTGGGGACCGGCTCATCTCCATGTAGGTAAAGACCAGCTGCGTCTCTATCTCTGTTAAAATCAGTTGTGCACCAGTGACAGTTAGAGCTCAGCTGCATCTCTTTAGCTATGCAAAAATCAGCTTGCATCCTTAGCTAAGAAAAAACGAAATCATAACAAATAATAATAATAAAAAAAAATATCCGTCGCATCTTCTTATCTAGGTAAAGAACAGTTGCACCTCTGCCCAAAGCATGCACACGCACATAGAGACGAGATTCCCAGATTAAATCAGGCACAACTTAACTCAACTCGTAGTGCAATCTCATCAAGCTTCTCCAAGCTTCTCCTACCTTTTCTAGCCTCCACACATCGAGCAACCAGCAAGGTAACAAAACTAAGCAAAGAGCAGGCACCCATCCTCCCCACGCCACAGGGAGAGAGAGGCAGAACCCGAGGGGGGGAGCCGCCGGAGGGAGGGGAGGAAATTGGGGGGGGGGGGGGGGGGG
>BJBW01008310.1:76046-98999 GCA_004320125.1 Scolopax mira
CGCGGAGCAGGACGCGGAGAGAGGCCGCCCCCCCCCCCCGCGCTCCCCGCACCGCCGCCTCTGTCCAGGGTCCTGCCGCCGCCGCCGCCGCCACCGCCGCGCCCCGCAGCGCGCCCGGGCCGCTCCTCGCCCCCGTCTCTCCCTGCCTTGTCACGTGCCGCCGCCGCTCCACTCCGCACCCCCCCGCACACGCGGAGCTGCCCCCCCCCCACCCCCCCCATCCTTTTCTCCCTCCCCACTTCCCTAACCCGCCCCGACCGTCCGCCGCCGTCCGCGCCCGCTGAGGGAGAAAGCGGGAGGGAGCCCCGCAGCTCCCAAGTTTCTCCGACGCCGCGTTGCCACCGACAGCCTTAAATCAAAGAGCGTTGCAATTAAAGTTACACCGTCTCAAGCACCATTCTCCCGGCCTCCGCGGGTTACACGCTTTGCTCTATTAAGTACTAGAAAGCCGAGCCCGTGATATTAGATACTGTCGTTAAGCGACATCTCAAGCTTTTTTTTTTTGCTGCTGTTGTTGTTTGGATTTTTTTTGTTTGTTTGTTTGTTTGGTTTTTTTTTTTTTTTTTCTCTCCGGTTATAAAAATAGGCTTTTTTTATTGGTACTCACCATTGTTTCTTTGCTGTCCTGGAGACAGAAGTGTCTTAAAATCCAGTCTCTCCAACAGATGCTGGAAGGTAATGTGTCTTGTTTGAAGTCATCATGTGAGAACTTCTGCTTTGCTCAGTGGATCGCCCACCACTTGGTGTGACTTATGAATCTAATAACCCTTTGCAATATCCGCAAGCTTCAACTCTCCACCACCTTGGTGCCTACAGAAGACAGAAAGCAACTGGCAGGGAGTTTTAAAAACCTATAGATTTACGCAAACGCCTTAGCTCAGAGTCACGTTTCCCTTTGAGTTCTTACGTGATCTTAATGAATGAGAGGGGTTACAAACTAACACGGTATAAAACGTGATCGCAGCCGCCTCCCAGGAAACCGGAGCGGGACAGAAAGTTCCCGAGGAAAGTCCTTCCCGGCCGGGCGAGCGGTATAATGAGCCCTGTGACTCCCGGCCGCCCTCCTTCCACCTCCCGGCTGGCACCTGGGGCTGTGCAAGACGAGCTGGCTCTGGAGGTTTGCATTGGTGACAGGTAAGTAAACATTTGGCTCTTTTTTAATTTTTTTTTTTTTTTAATTTTTTTTAAAATGTCACGCTCGCTCTCGCTCACGCGGGAAGTGCTCCAGGGACTTGTTGCATACGAACTCCTGCCACAAGAGGAACAGGGCACAGTTGCCAAAACGAGCTCCCTCGGAAACCCCCCTGCCTTCCCCCAGCCCTCTTTAACTCCCCCTCCCCTCTCTACCCTCCCTGGGAGGTGCAACCCCGGGGGCGGGCTGCCCCGCACCGAGACCCCGCCGACAGCGAGGAGGAGGAGGAGGGAAGGGGGACGCATCCCGTGGATCTGCCGTCCCCTTCTCCCGGCTCCGCCGCCTCCCCCGGGGCCCCCCGGGCACCTCTGTCCCTCCCGGGGGTTATTTCTATGGCTGGGGCCGTTTCGCCCCGCGTAAGGGTGTAAAAACACCCGCCCGGGCGCAACTGAGGTCTCTTTCCCCAAAAGCGGTGGCCGAGCCCCGCTACTACATCCCTGCCAAGCCTCACAAAGTCCTCGTCACCCCTTTTTGCCTCCGTATCTCCAATTAATTTCCCAGTAGCCTCCTCCCGGCTCCGACACCACCAGCGCAAAGGGAGTTGCGTGTGTGTGTGTGTGTTGGGGAGGGGGGGGGTGGTGTTGCGGGGAGGGCGTGAGGATGGGGCGGGTTCCTTCGCCTTTGGAGGCGAACCACAGCCAACTGAACCCGGACCCTCCAAACTTTGTGGGCGCTGCTTCCCACAAGAGGAGAAAGCAAGAGCAAGACCCAGAAGCTCCTTGCCCGCTCCCCCTTCTCTCCTGATTGACTGTTAACAATTGCGTTTACGGGTCGTTTCTCTCCAGAGCACCTCATCTTCCCCCCCCCCTCCCGCAACCTCCCCCGAGTCCCAGGAACCTCTGCCTGGGAGCCAAAGCAAGCAGCCTCTTCCATGACAACCATTTATGTTGATCCATGCAATAACCAGCAGATGCTGCCCTAAGACTGGTACAGCTGGTACTTCTCTGCCTCGGCTACCCTGGGGGCAAGGTGTTAGAAGAAAAGTCAAGTGGTCTCCAGCAAAGCTGCCCTGAAGAGAACTGCTGAATCCCTTCACCGGCTGTACCACACGCAACAGGCAGAGCCGGTGGGGAAAAGCTGTAGCTGGTGTGAGGCTGCACCCAACGGATCACCCCTATCAATTGTCACCCAAACCCTATAACCTTAAGTCTCGATCTTCAGTCAAGAAGCTGAAGTTTTCTTCCAGCACTTGGGAGTACTCATTGTGTTAATACTAGTCAGGAATAACACTTTTTAAAACTACATTAAAGCAAAAAAAAATAAAAAGACTAACGTTTCAACAAGTGGGCTTGCAGTGAGTTCTGCTTTCCCCCAGCCCTGCTAAGCAAAGAGCTCCTGCTTCCCCCTCAGGAGAGTTAAAAAATGATGGAAATATCTGCTTTGGGTAGTAAGTCACACAACTCACATTTTGACCACACAAATTTGTATCTAAGTCTTAAAAGTTTCTGACTTCACAGAGTCCTCAGTGGTTTTGGACAGAGAGAACTTTATAAAGATGCATTATCAGTTAAAAACAATTAATTCTACCTACTTATTTCATAGCTTAACAAACATGGTCTTCCGTTGGGAAAGTAATTACAGCTAATCACTTGTAAGAAAGTATCTACAGCACTCTTCCTCCCCTACTTCTCGTCTCATTAACTTTTCTAGATATTTTAATTTTCTGATGAGGGTCTCGGTCATTTCAGATGTCCAGAAGAAACTTGGCCAGGTGCATAGTATTATATTGACGTGGTAAAGTTAAATTTGCAAAAAACGCTTCCACAGAAGCTTCCCAGGCAATCCACAGCAGGAACTGGACATGCTGTCGTTTCAGCCCTGTCCAGCTGCATTTTCCAGAGCAAACCAGTGGGATTTGACAGTAATACTGAGACAGGGTCATTCCTGACAGAACCCCAAGCAAAGATACTCCTTCAGAGAGCTGAGCAGAAGAGCTCCTGGGGAAGTCTTCTGCTTAAGATAACACAACTCTGCCCACTTCACAGGGGATAGACAGCAGCTGACAACTTCTTAGACCAAATTAAGCACGTGTTTGCTTTACATTGCTTCAGTCTTATCAGTCTGAAGTAATTAATGAAAAAAACCAGGTACAGTAATCAAGAGAATGGCACCAAAGTGTATGGGAGAACAAAAGGTCATTGGTAGGAGAATAGAGGATGCTGTAGAGCATGGGAAATATCTGGCAGAAGAGGAGGTACAGCCTTTCCCTGTTCTGATGGACCACAGCTGGAGAAGGGGCATCAATCAATGCACAGAAGTGATGGCAGAGAGTCACTGACAAACAGCTGAGAGGGATTCCTACAAGAAAAAGGGGACGGAGTAGAATTAAACCAGATGTCTGTTGAGTTTACAGCCATTTCCTTTCTCCACACCTTTTATCCGACTATGGCTTTTACCTCTAGAGGGGTTGATCCCTGGGCCACAAAAAAAATTACTTGCCGTGAGTAGGCGCAAAAGATTAGTTTCCCATATTATCGTAGAGGGCCACAATGGATTCAAAGTTACTCATTTGACAAGTTACACACTTCAGTAAAACTCAGGGCTAACGAGTAGTTTTTTTGGTCCATCATTTAAAACTAATAATCAGGTGATCCATTTACAGAGTGTTGAAAGAGGATAGGGGGTAGCTTTTGCCAGAACAGTGCAGCCCAGCATTTGCTATATTCAGGTAGTTCATACATATAAGGCAATGTACATCTCTGGTTCCAAGTCTGTTTATCTTGGATTTACATTGTTACCAGATGAAGTATACAGCTGTGGGACTTGACTGCAGTGAGACTACTCATATGTAAATAGTGACATAACTGTTTAGCAGATGAGGCCTAATTAAGCGGGAATCAGTCATACGTTTCCCCCTCTCTTCGACAAAAGAATGTGAAGAATACTGCTGGAGCATTGCTAGAAAATCACAGTGCCTTGAACCGGCCTGAGAAACACCCCAAAACGCTAAGTGAGCCACAAACATTCATTCCTTCCTTAAAACATCATTGAAAACAATGAGCTATTGCTGGCTGGCTTTTTCAAATACTTGAAAGGCTACCAAAATGTGCGAGATGACTGCTAGGCACATGCTAAAAGACACCTTACATCCATTATGCACAGGCTCCTCCTTCAGAGATCGCTGAAAACCCACCTCAAACACCAGCACTAGCAATCTGAGCAGAATCAGATGATAACAGGAGCTGTCAACTTTATGGAGATGCTTCTGAAATAAGAGCTGTATTGCATCATTGCTGGTGTGAAACAGGGTTGCCAGCTTCTCTCCATGCCAGCAATCTAATGGTATGTTTGAAAGAAAGGTCCCCTGGGGTCATTGTGTGCTAGTTTGGCTGGTAACCTCTGGCTTCTGCAACAGAGGGATTTGGCACCTGCCCTGCTACTGCCCAGAGGGTAAATACCATCCTCCCAATACATATTTAGGGTAGCCTCCCATCAAGTGTTGATTTTCTGTGCCTGATCCCCTCCTCCTGGAGATTATCCCACTCTGATATCTCCATCTTTACCCCGATCTTCATGCTGCAGGCATTAGCAGTCTTTCACTTTGCCTCCTCCCTCCCTGGAAGAGGTTTCCTTTCTTTCTGAGCCTACTCATCTTCAAACCGCTCCCAACTGCGTATATTCCATGCTGGTAACATGCAGATGAACATCGTAGTCATGATCCCACTCAGATACTAAACAAGCCTCCCACCAATGCCTAGTCCTCCTTTAAAGTGCTAGAACATTTCAGCTTGGTGCTTTCAGTCTCCTCAAAGCACCAGGAAATCCTCTGGAGTAGGCAGGCAGCAGAAAATGTGCTTGCTGTGTTTGTGTCTCTGAGAACAGCTCGACACAGACTCGCCTCCAAGCACAGGGTTTGAGGGAACGAGATGGCAAGAGACTCCAAGGTGGGGTGGTGGGTCCATAGCCAGCACAGAGCCTTGGCTCCTGCCCCCCTCCTCTCAGCATCCCACGTGAAGGGCTTTGGCACCAGCATTGACAGGAGGTATTTTGCATGGGGACTTCTTTTAAAATCCCAAGTTATGCTAAGTTCATGTTGATGCTTGGTAAAACCAGGAGACCCTCAAGGGGGACCCTCAAGGAAACCCACACCTGATATGTCAGGATAACATCACGGTTTCCATCATCCAAGGTGTTTGGAGGAAACATCTTGAGATAGGTGCCTTGGCCAATGTTCCTCACTGTAGGAACAACAGCACAGGCCAGTGGGGGAGGAAATGTGGCAGAGATAAGAGCGGGTCTGCCAGCATTGTGTCAGCCACCGATTTGCTCACGCTGGGGAAAACCTTTGCTCGGGGCTTTTGGCTGGCTCTAGGTCCCCCTACACATTGGTCTCCCAGCACAGCAAGGCTGTAGCGGGGATCTAAGGACAGGTCCGAGAGTTTTCCATTAAGTATCTATTTGCCATCAACTATTGTAAAAAACATTGCTAAAATTACTTCTGCTATTTATGGAAAAGGCATGTTTCAGGAAAACTTCTAGAATTTGGGTTTTGTTTTTCTCCAAATACCACTGATGCAAATGTAGTTCAGACTATGTCTTACCTGCTTGGGTGGCACTCATTTAGATTAGCTCAAAAAGACAGGAGATGAGATAAATGTAATGGAAACTATTGGCCCATGTCAGTTCTCCTGGATGACCTGAGCAAAATGAGCCACCGGGTATCTCTTACTAGAAGAAAACCAGAGATAGAGAGAGAAATCAGAACCTGGGGAAAAAAGAAACATGACAGCCGTAATCTGTTACTATTGCAATCTGATTACAGGATTCGTTGACATGGCAGGGGACCCTTCCTTTTGGCAATAAAGACTATGTTTTGCTTCGTGTAACCACGGGGAAAGTATTTCCAGACACATCAACCTTTGAAACCATTTCTCTCTTCAATTTCCTTTAAAAAGATCAAACATACAACATGACTGTGAACAAACCGAGCTACACCACCACCTCATCACATTTTTAAATGCTCTTCTGTACAGTCCCCAATTAGGAAAGAACTCCAGCATTTCCCGTACAGAAATACCCTTATAAAACTGAAGGGGATTAGCCTTAATTGTACTTATGAGTGAAAAGTAAACACATACTTTAGTTCCTTTCTAAGTTAATGTTTAAAAGGAAACTATATCTCCTAAATCATATTAATCTATTTCTCAACAGTCAAAATACCCTATCAGCTTCCATGGGAGTTCTCAGTAACAGCTGCGTATTTGAACCTCATTGAGCATGATGGAAACATGTTATTGTTAAGAACAAAATATCTGTTGGAGAACTTATACACGGAGTTAGCAGAGAGCAGGAGGAACCGGGTGCATATTGTGTAAGGATTATTAAGGGCTGCTGGCAAGCTCTGAGTAGGAGCGACCCTTGACTTTGTCTCAACATTTATATGATGAACTCATTCAACTATATCTGTGCTCTCTATAAGTCCCCTGTGCAAAAAAGGAAGAAGAGGGTGAGGTGGCCACAGAGGAAGAAGGGAGCAGGGAAATAGTTACGTAGGAGAAAAAACACTAAAGGAAAGTAGAAATACAGAGAAAGTCTTATGAGGCTACCACCAAAATAAGAGCATTTAGTCAAATAATAACCTCCATCCAGGCTCTTGCATTGAGTTAACTGAAACAACCCCCATACCAGCTATGTTTGCAACTGTCCACTGTATTTTTATCCTGTCATTTTCTGACTAAAATGACAAACAAATTCTCCCCTGAGAATGTATTCACAACAGCCAGGAAATAGTGCTAATGTTGACCTAAATAAATAAAGCTTCTCCTGCGTAAGAATTCCTGCAAGGATCCTTTAACACTAGGTACTTTGAAAACATTTACTGCAAAATGCATATGAAACCCTGAGGGACAAACAACCTGCTAGACACTATGGTCTCACTATCCCAATTTGGCAAGTGAGGCTGAGAGCTTTATAAATACGCTGCTGAGGAAAACAGTGATACTCAGGGCAAGACTTCTGATGTCAAACCTGAAGGTCCCGGATCCTACTGGTAAACCTTTCAGTTAGAGCACAGATGAATTTTCATAGAAAAAAAAAATATTTTGTTGAGTTGTATACATGGATTTGGGCTAGGGGGTGTTAGCTTTAACTACCTGTGCTGTCTTATGACTATTTTCAGGATGTTTTCTGCCTCAGGTGATGCTATTACTCCTGCTTAACTTCTTGACAGGGTCATTCATTGCTGTTAATGAGAGCAGTTACACACTGAAAATAGATGTCTTTAGATGCACTGTTTATTGAGGTGAATTAGATCTGTTGTTCTTAATCGGTCTGAAGTGGTAGAGCTGAGACCCCTTTCCAAAACCACACTGTCCAAAGGTAGGGGCAAGTCTACAGGAAGATTTTGTGGAGGCTAGAATGGGAAAGAAGGGCCATTATTTTCATTTAGTGCCCGCTGTAACACTGCCCACTTCACTTAAATTTGCATGGGCTCTATGAGTCAGTGCCTTCCTCACCTGCAGCACATATATGAAGCTTTTAGATGTGTAGATGTAGATGTGTAGAATTAATTCGCTTCAGCCACATAATCCTTTCTGCCTTTCATCACCTCTACTAGAGTCAAACTAAATATAATCTATGCATTTTCCCTTCTGCTTTCTTTTTTTTTCTAATTGCTCCTCATAGGAGCCAAAGTAACTTTTGTTTGTGACTCTGGGAACTTTATTCAATAAGTATATCTAGAAGTGTTTCTAACACTGAACAGCACACAAACTGCATGATTACTTTTAGTGTCTCTTATTGAACAGAAAGTATTTTAATAACCCGAAAGATTCTCCAGTGAACAGTGCTGGATCTGCGCAATTTATAGCGTATTTAAATATTTTTACATTGGTACGCAAGATTGAATTCCAATATTTCTCTTTTGTATCTTTGAACATTTTAATACGCTTCTGGGAACACTTACCTTTTATGATGAAAACAATATTTTCTAACATAAAGTGGTGATTTCAGTTTAAGTGCAACCATATGTATCTTAGGGCAAGGGCTTTTGGTTCTAAAAAACTGTTTAATGTTAAGGACCTTTCACAACGGAAATGTCACAAACTACCATATACCAGTTTTCTTAAGAGAAACAAAGATAAAATACAGAACAGTATAGCTTCTATACTTAAGAATATATACTTTGAGGTGCAACAGCAAATTGAGATTTTTTTCAATGAAAATTGTAAAACTAGAGAGATATGGGAAAAACTCAAAACAAATCTACTTGATTTAATGAGCCTGTCTCTCATGGTATGGGTTAGATCATGTCCTATTTTAGCTTATTTTAGTCTGATTACTGGTGGGTAATAACATTGCTAGACCTAATTCCACAAAAGTATGCAAATAGCTTATCCCCGGGTCTGTAGAGCATATACCTCATCATCAGTAGAAACGTCACATTCAATAGTTTTGTTTCAGGCAAAGATCTCAAATCTTTCAGAAACCTGAATTAAATTTTATGGTTTTGAGACATTTTGGTGTCCATTTTACAAAAAGAAAAACTGAGGAAGACAGCATTTAAACTGCCAGTAAATGACTCTGATATTGCAGCTCAGTCCCTAAGCTGTTTGCCCACAATAATAATGCCGGTCAAGATTTGGCAGTCTCAACACTTTTTTCTAAGAAGTCTATAATGACTCTTCTCCTGTGTCCACTGAGTATATTACTTTGATACTGGGAAAAGATCCATATAAAAATATTTGTATCATAATATCAAGGATATGCACTTATTCATATTGCCTAATGGCAAAATACTGGCGAGGAACAATTATAAATTTGGGGGTAGAATGACTTTAGTTGTTCAACTTGTGCATAAATCATAAGAAAAAGCAGAGAACTTGAGCAAACTGTGAGAACACAACAATCAGATTTTCCCGTTCTTAACCATTCTCAGACTTGCACCTTCTACCCTAAAGGTTAATATTCACCTGTGGGTCACAACATGTTTATTGTGCATTCACTTTGCAGCCTGCACCTGGGGTAGTGAATTTGGAAGAGCTGTGAAATCATAGATTCATTTAGATTGTAAAAGATTCTTAAGATCATTGAGTTCTGCTGTAAACCTGATGCTACCAAGTCCACCATAAACTATGTCCCCAAGTGCCACATCTACATGTCTTTTAAATACCTCCAGGTATTTAAATACCCCAGGTACTCCAGGTTGGTGACTCAACCACTTCCCTGGGCAGCCCGTTCCAACACTTGACAACCCTTCCTGTGAAGAATTTTTTCACAATATCAAATCTAAACCTCCCCTGGTCCAACTTGGGTCTGTTTTATCTTGTCTTATCACTTGTTACTTGAGAGAAGAGACTAACCCCCAACTCTCTACACCCTCCTTTCAGGTACTTGTAGATGGCAATAAGGTCTCCTCTCAGCCTTCTTCTCTCCAGGCTAAACAAGTCCAGCTCCCTCAGCCTCTCCTCAGAAGGCTTGTTCTCCAGACCCCTCAGCAGCTTCATTACCCTTCTCTGGACCTGCTCCAGCACCTCAATGTCTTTCTTGCAGTGAGGGACCCAAAACTCGACACAGCACTTGAGGTGAGGCCTCACCAGTGCCCAGCACAGGGGGATGATCACCTCTTGGGTCCTACTCAGCACACTATTCCTCATCCAGGCCAGGATGCTGTTGTCCTTCTTGCCCACCTGGGCACACTGCTGGCTCCTGTTCAGCCGACAGGCGACCAACACCCCCAGGTCCTTTTCTGCCAGGCAGCTCCAGCCACTCTGCCCCCAGCCTGTAGCGCTGCCTGGGCTTGGGGTGACCCAAGGGCAGGACCCGGCACTAGGCCTTCTTGAACCTCATCCCATGGGCCTCGGCCCATCCATCCAGCCTGTCCAGATCCCTCTGCAGAGCCTTTCTACCCTCCAGCAGATCAACACTCCCACCCAACTTGGTGCCATCTGCAAATTTGCTGAGGGTGCACTCCATCCCTTCATGCAGATCATTGATAAAGATGTTGAAGAGAACCAGCCCCTCATCATAGGAGAGGTGAGAGCTGGGAAACGTTTGCTCTGGGCTCTCACCTCTGCCCTGTCACAGCCATCTCCCAGTAATAAGTGCCATTTTGCCCAGAAAAAAAACCCCACTGCCACCATTCTGGGACGGGAGAATGTGATGTGTAATGCTTGGCCTTGCTGTTGCAGATGAAACCGCTCGTCCTGCAGCCGGGGCCGATCTACGCTATCGATCCTGACTACCTTTTGAATGAAAAAATTGTGTACAGTATCGTTGGTGGTGAGTAGACGTTTCACCTTCCTTTGCTCGTCTGTCCCCTATTTTACCTGCTGAGAGGAGACCCCCACCACAGCACTAGAGAGTTGAGGGCCTGGGGATCTGCCCCTCGGTTTCTGCCACAGAACATGAATTAGATCCACATAAGGTTGAGGATTAAGTACAAGAAACAGATTGTACAGAGAGAAGAAAATGAGAATTACAGTCCCACAAATCAATCTCCTTGAAACCTGCTTCAAAAGGGCTTTTTTTGGGGGGTGTGAGGGTGGGGGGGAGGTGAGACATATTTTCTCTTCAAGCTTTTACATTTGCTTTTGCCAGTCTGGTCACACCACTTTCATTCAGTCCTTGAGCTGAACCTGTAATTCTGATATCATCAGCATAATTCTCATTCATTGCCAAGAATTATATTTTTATTCCCCATCAGATTGCCGCTCTCTAATCTGCCCTATTTTAGTCTTGATTTCAAAAAGATTTCTTGAATGCAGTCACTTGATTGCTCAATCATTGACTGGGACATTTATTTCATTCAAAGGATTTTTTTTTTTAAATTTTTTTAAACAATAAGGAGGTTTGAATAACTATTAAGACAAAGGTAGATCACATTGGTCAGGCGGAGTGATCTGTTGTTGATCTCCCTTTACCTACACCACATGGCACCACGTCTCTGAATATCCTCCTGATAATAAATACATTGAAGAACCTTAAATTCCACTGGTATCTTGGATGTAGCGTGGCCTCCCTACCCCACAGTCAATAAGGAACCCCAGGCTGGGGGTTCCTTGTCTAAATAAAGCCCCTGGTATCTCACAGTCAGGATAAGAACTAAAAGTTTTGCTTTTATTTGAAGATATATCCAACATAGATGTTTTTACATCAGATTAGAGATGTAGGAAGCTGATTTCTACTCCTGCATCAATACAAGAAGGTGTCTGTGTCCAGGCTCCTTTTGTAGGCAGTAGAGAGAAATAAGCATTTCCAGAGCAGCTCACATTAAGGCAAATGTTCACAGTAAAATTGATAAATCATGCACTGAGATGCCATTTTCTCCTCACAATAGAGATAACAACATCAGGTAGAGATGTCTTCCCTTTAGATGCCTAGAGCTATTCAAGACAAATCCCCACCCAACCATTCTTCGTAGATGGATTTCTTGCCTTTAAAATAGGAATAATCCTTCCCTTATCTCTCCTGAAGTGCAGTTGGGGTTCAGTTAGGGTTTGGGTTCAGGTCAGGGAACTGGAAACCCTCAGTCCTCAAATTGCAGCAGAGCCTCTAGGATCTAGGCATTTAGCAGAATTTAAGCTGGCTATATGTGGGCCTGGGCACTGGGCATTCAGAGCTGTCCCACCTCATCTATTTGGGTTCACACACATCTGCTCCATGTCTTTGAGTCCCTCTGAATACCTCCCGGTACCTCCAGGCAACCAGGCAGGCAAGGAAAGCAGCATTATACCCTGAGGGTATTGTCACCAAGATGTGAAAACGTAAGAGTTGGTGAGCTCCAGGTGACTTTATGGAGGTATCAGCTGATTGAACAGTCTTTCCCTTTTCTTTAGGGGATGCAGACAAAGTATTCTCAGTGGATGCAGACACTGGGAATCTAACGATGAACAATGCAGCAACTTCCTTAGAGCCATACGTACTGCAAGTCATGGTAAGTCTGATGACATTGTGGACAACGACCCACATAGCTGGCTTTCTAGGAAACAGTGGTCTCCGTGGGACAGGAATCCATTACATTAATTAAATCGAACTTGGTTATAGCATTTCTTTTGGAAGGGTCTAGCATTTGACCAGTGTCTTATACCAATTTCACGCCAAGCTCTTGGAGAAGTTAAGAGGTTGGAGTTTTTTTTCCCTTTATGTATGGATTGCATCATCAAAGCCAGTTAACCGAAAGGGGACATCCTGCTGAGTTGGAAGCATGGAGGAGCATAACTGGAAGGTTTTCATTAGGCATGACTGGAGCTTGTGTTACAGTAGTTAATGGAACTCAGCTGTAGAGACAAGCTCTGCTTTTGGTTCCAGCCCAAGAGGAAAGGGGGGAGTTGAAAAGCATTCCCTGCAGATCCGTACCCAGGAAGATAGGGACTCTCAGGCAGTAACTGAACTGACCCAAACCCTCATGAAGATGAGCAGCCTCTGCCTGCTGGAATCTGTACTGAAGCCTGGCAATTTGTCCAGGCATAACCCCTGTGGAGGATTCTATCTAGACTTTGGGGCTAGACCAAGACTGTGTGGAGGGCCAACAGCAGAAGCAAGCTAAAACAGAAGGACTCCAAACCATAGGCCACTTGTGATGCGTTTGTCTCAAAGCTCACTGAAAATGACAGAAAGAACATCCTTGGTTGCAATGGGGGTTGCTTCAGATCAAGTCCTTCCGTTTATGTCTCATCACTAACAGGGAAAGGCTGGCATCTCTCTCCTTCTCTCTTTCTCTCCAGGCAACCCAGGTCAACAACATACAGAAATACTCTGTAACCCGTGTAGACATTAAGGTCGTCAGTAAAAATGATCATCCACCATACTTTAACACCAAGATCTACAATGGGACGGTATTTGTTGGTCTGGCCCCAAAAAGCTTTGTTTTCCAAGCTGAGAATCCTTCAACACCCCTGATGATAACAGCAGAAGATGATGATTTCACTAATGTAAGAAACTGAAAATGCAGGGCATTCTTTCTCACTGCTTCAGGCTTAGAGCAGCATCAGAAAACACGAGGAAGGGCAGGTGGGGAGAGGTAAAGACGTGTTTTCCTCTGGTGTTCCATGTTGTATTTCCCTGGAAATTCCACATGGATCCGAACTGCTGATGGTATAATGTAATGTGGAGAAGTTGTTGGACTCCTCTCTTCCAAAAGCCAATCCCACCTAGCTCTGTGGGTGAGCTGATCCTCTGCCAAACAGCCTGCTGAGGAAAGTGTGGGGTTGGCAAGTACTGTCAAGGGCTCCAGGTCTGAATTTGGGTTGGGTGAAGTGTTTCCTTTAAGAGTTTGGGATGGCAGGATCCCAGGCAGAGCTGTCCTCTCTCTGTCAGCTCAAGAAGAGCTATTTTGTGGACTGGCCTGGGAAGAGGAGCCAGTCCAAAGACAACAGATGAGCAAGGACCTGCAGTCCTGGGCTGGAAATTGTTAACCTTCTCCCTGTAAGGAGTCATTTTCAGAGAGCAGTTCTTGAACAATGTACTGGGAAAAGGAAAGCTGTTCCCATCCTGCCCTATTAAATATAGGAAAAAGTGTTTGTTTTATTGATGATGAGCCTTCCATAACAAGACTGGGGATATGGTAGAGGAATAGCAGCCCAGATACAAAGGAAAAAATTGTGCACATCTCAGCAGGGGGATTTTTCTCCATGTGCATCCCCCTCTGGCACTGTATTAAAGGCAAAACTCATCAAATTTTCCAGGTCCCTTGCATAGATTAGTTTTGATTGAGCAAATACTAAAGTTACCAACACAAGCTGGGTAAGACTTGGGCTTTTTCTGGAGGCGATGGTTTTAGAATACTTTCTTGAACTATGAGCAACAGGGTGAACACACTTGAGTTCAGCCTCTTTTGCCTCCTCAGTCCAGATTTATTTATTGTACTATCCACCTGCTCATAATTTGGGTATATTTGAGTGGGCTGTTACGAAGATGTGTGCAAAGCACAAACAGTGCAGTTTAATCATTTGCTCTTCTGGCTTTTCAGAAAGTCAACCCAGGCATTGAATACTACATAAAAAACAGCACGGATTTCATCACAACCAAAGATGGACTCATCCTGACAAACGTGATGCTGGAGTCACCCAAAACTGTAACCATTGAGGTAGGGAAAGTTTCTTCATTATCTTGCTTAGGGTCATGGAGGGAAGGGGTAGTTTCTAGTAGAAGAAGCACCAAGGGTGGAATTCCATTAGGTAAGGGATATAATGAAGTGACAATCCTTGCCCCAACAATTTGCATCATAAATGTATAGGGAGGGAGGGAGATGAAGTGATAGCAAATTTACTCCGTGTGATACAGGCTGTATCTGGGGTTAGCTGTAAAATTGTTTCTCCAGTCCTGTGAGAGGTATCACTGGAGACAAGCAGAAAGTCACTGGGGGTATTTAAGAGCCCCCTTCCCACAGTTTGATTCTGATTAACAGGAAAGGAAGTATGAACAAGTGTGTAGGAGGCTGGTGTGTAGGTAGGAATAGAGTATGATCACTGGCATATAGCCCAGCTCTAAAGGCTACAGCCCCAAACTTGGAAATACTTTGGTAAATCCAGTAATTTTTCTGTTCAGGCCAAAGGAAGCAGTTAGTAACTTTAGATTTCCTCAGAAGCTAGATGTTCACTTTGTCCATCCACCTGTGTTGTGCTGCAAAGCTGGATACAACACAGCTGATGCTGGCCCAGCACAGAGGGACTCTTCAGAGCTCCTCTTCCTCTGTGACTAGACGTCCAGTTACAAGGCGTATTGTGAGCATGTGGTGAGGATATGGACAAGGGTCTTTGTCCACAAAGTGCCCACCGTAGAGCTCAAGAATGAATGGGATTTCTAGGAAGTCCTCAGTTACCTCTTTCCCATGTTCACACAGGCTGTTGCAAAAGACACGGTGAGCTGGCAGGAGGCGAGCACTGTAATCGTGGTGGAGGTCCTCCCTGCCGCAGGTAGGCTGGGTGTCTCCTGCTTCCTGGGGATGATTGGGGTGTCTTTTCTTTCTGTGGGCAAACTGGCAATGGCAGGTCACCCACTGAAGTGACCTGAGGTTCTATAGTGGCTGTAAGAGGGAAAACACTCAAAATATATCCTTATGATGTGATCACCACGTGCCTTGAACACCTCCTGAGACTGTAAGTAGCGCCGAGTATCGTAGTGTTGTGTCTTGTTATTCCAAAGACAAATCTGGGGTTGCTTCGTGCAAGACATTTGTGCAGAAATAACCCAGGATGTCTTACGGCAAAGGAGGATTGCCCTGACACCTTGGTACATTATTGGGGTTTTTTTTAGCCAGAAATAGAGAAAACAGCAATGTTATTTCCTGTCTTATGCAGAACAGACAGAAGTTGGCAAACTCTGACAAAGCTGATCCCAAAGCATTTTCTACTCAGGTCAAGTTCTCATACTCCAATATTTCAGGCCTTGCCAGAAGAAAAGACCCATGAGAAATAAGATAGATGTGAGATTATATACATAACCCTCCAACTCTCATTTGGCTTTGACATAAAAATAGTTTACTCTTCCGTTCTTCTTAGAAATGGCTCTTAAACAGATCTTATAAATCACTTAGATTTGAACCTTATGAAGCCTCTTATGCTTTGGGTTAAGATGAAGAAATATTGTGCATTTTCACACCAGGATAAGCAGATAATGCCCAGATTCTACACAATGATCTGTGATTGAAGTTCCAGGTTGGGATCTTTCATTACTTCACCCTCTGAACCACAACCATTGTGGGGAATTCTGGAGGAAAAAAAGAAATGGGCTCCTGGATTCCCTAAAGGTAGTGTCACTGCACAGCTGAAAACACAGGCTGTGTAAAAACTACCTAAACCAAATTTAAGGCCACAGTCCAGCTGAGCAGAAAACTAGTTCAGGTGTCAGTGTCAGAGCTGCAAACACTCCAAACAGATGTACCAACAATTCTGGGCAACTTTTAAGTGTTGCCCTTGGTATTTAAACTCCACAGAACAATGATGCTGGTGACTATGCAAAAAAGTAGTCTGAAACGACACTGACAGACTCAGACACTATGGGAGGAATTGAGCTCTATTCTATACTAAAGCCAGCACCCAGGAATGGACCAAACAGCTGAAATTACCATTTGCCCAGCCAATCTTTAGGATGTTTAACCCTCAACTCTGAGAAGTGCTGTTAAGGAATGTGCATGCACTGGGTTGGAGAGCGCTTTACTGAGTGTTCCAATATCCAGGGAGAAACTGGAGTTGTTTTTTTAATATTCTCTCCTTCTGGGAAGTTGGAACTGTACATTGGTCTCTGGTTTCTGAGACCCCAGTGTCAGAGTCAGCCCACAGGGATCTCAGGGTGAGTCACTCCACCAAGCACCACGTGTGGCACAGCACAGGAGGAGTTGAGGGTGGTGGAGTTTCAGGTCAGCTCCATGGGCTGTGGCTCCCCATGAGTAAGAAGCAGCAATTCACTGACGTCCCAAACCCTCCCCAACATAATAATGATAAACTGAGGGTGCAGTCAAATGCAGAGGGAATGCTCAAAGTCTGTTGTCATGAACAGCTCAGTGAGAGAACAAAACTGTGTTTCATTAATCATTAAACTTTAAAGAGACTAATTTACACTATAAAATGAAACTAGAAAACTTAAAAATAAAGAATCCCACCATCACCACCAAAGCAAGCTGATTACCCTTGGGGCAGTTACTGGCTTTCCACTATAATGTTGGTCTCTATACGAATTTGCTTATGCTGAGGTGGCCAAAAGCACAAGCTGCTCCTGAGAAGGCTGCTGTGACGAAAAGATCGAAGGTGTTTCCTGTACTAGGGACCTTCTAATGCTTTTCCTATTTCCTCTTATACTTTATTTCTGGTTTTAATGTGCTCATCGGTATCACAGGTGATGCTGCAGTTAACGGGAGCTTCGCATTTTCACACATATAGGTACAAACACATCTCGGTTTTGCACACTGGTGTAAATGGGGGAAGTGGGAAAGGAAAAGATCTGCCCCTACCGAGCTTTACTCCATGGAACATCTGCATCTGATACAGTCACAGATATATTAGCTTAGTTAAATAAGTCACTGTCCTGTAAATAGATGCTATTTCCACACATGTAGCTCATTGGAAGTTAAAATATTCTATGGGGTCACCTTATAAAACAAAGCTAACAAACCATAATCTCTGCTTTTAGGACAGCAAACAACTGGCTTTCTGTGACCTGAAATATATATCTCTGCCACGTTCTGCAGCCAGACCAGGCCACTTTGCCACACAGAAGTCGCTTGGAGCTTCCCCCACAGTGAAGTGTTGACAAAAAAAGCCAGTTGCCATCTTCAGGCTTTGTAACACTGGTTTGTTTTTCTTGTAGGTGTAACCCCTTCTGATAAGATACACACTGCTCAGGATATGGCCATCTTAGGTGGCACATTAGCAGCACTGCTATTAATTGCCTTAATCTTCCTTGGAGTGATGCTACATAAACAGTATGGAGAATCAGTCAAACGCCTGATAAGGAAAAAAGTAAGTGCCTTGTTTGTACCCAAATGTCTTAAAGTCAGAAAGTGGAATCTGAGGAGTTTTTAAACTATGGATGGGCTGTCCAAATACCACACATGTTTGTGTGAAGGTGGTGAATTAGTCCTGGGACAAAGTTTGCACAGGCAGCGTTGTTTTGGTAGTGTTTGCTGCTTGTTCAGCCCCCTGAGGCTGGAGCTGTACGGTAGATGATGAGCAGACATGGTAAGGAGGGGACTACAGCTCCACAGAGCACAAAATCTAGGATGAATGTGACACGTATCACGTAGTCTCTGAGAAACATGTGTCTGCAGAATGCTCATCCTCCCTCTATAGTCATCGGAGGCAAAAGTCTCTTCGTATCCTGTCCTAAAGCCTGGGCTCAGACTGTTGGCTGCACCTGAGCTATTTACCTTTGGCTCCCTCAAGTCCCTGGCAGTTGGGCTACTTAAAATTTGGGGTGTAGTTCATCTGACCAGATGCTGGTCTCTGCCTTGGGACAGGAATGTCAGGAGCTTGGACTCCACCAACTACAACATGAGTCTGGAGCACACAGCTCAGGGGAATAACAACAGTCTTTCCACTCCAGGGTAATACCCCAAATGGGTACAAATGGCATTGTTGCTGGTGCTCAGTGTTCCTGGAAGTTATACCCATGCTTATCAGGGGAAAAAAGCCCAGAAAGTGAGACAATAAATAAAACAGAACTGTATCTTTCCCAGGCTTCAAATAAACCTTACTGCAAAACGAGCTGAAGCTTTCCTGAGCATGAGCTCAGTGACTTCAGCCACCCCTTTCTGCCCCACACCCCCTTTCTTTTCCTTTCTCTACAATCACAAGATGTCTCTCCTCCTGTAGTTCTCCAAGGACACCTCTGGGGGTTACCAGAACCAGTCTTATGAGCAAAATGAATACAAAAACATGAGCACCAAACAGCATGAGATGTCAGAAAATGGCAGTGTCTGGTCAATGACACATGTGCCAGAGCAGCCAGCACTTTTCTTGCCCTCTTCCAATGCAGAAGAAACTGATAGTCTCCCGAAGACTTCTATAGCTTCCACCATCATCTTTGACCAGGAAGAGAAAGAGGAAAAAATGGAAGACATGGAGGAAGAGACTGAGCATGAGAAAGAAGTGAAGTCCATCCTCAAGACAGACAGGCACGTGGCAAATGATGGCTACAAAGCTGTGTGGTTTAAGACTGATGTGGATCCAGATGCTGGAGAGATGGTTGAAGTGATTGAGGACAATGCAGCAGATGGTGATAATGACAGTGACCAAGATCTGCAGAAGAATGACAATGAGGAGGAGGAGGAAGATGAAGAAGATTATGACAAGGATGATGACCACAGAGGGCTGGGAGTGTCCTTTGCCTCAGGGAGCTCATCACTCCCAGCTGCAGATGTGAAGGTGGACATGTCTCACAGAGATGCCGAGACGGAAGAGGAGAGTTACATTTAATGGCAATGGGCCTGCACTGCCCCCAGGAACGGGGGAATCTCAGCTGCTTTGCTGATACAAAGCCCATCTTTCTGCTCAGGGGGGAAAGTGGAATGCAGGAGGATGAGGCTGCCTGTCCTGCTTTTCTGAATGCAGAGATTAAAGCTGGAAGAGATTACAGCTAATGTAAAATTTTAGTGAGACCTTGAAATATCACTTAGGATTTTGAGTGGGGGGAAACACAGGACCCATCTCTCCACCTACCTGCCCATTCCCTGTGGGGTCCCTTACCTCCCATTTCCCAAACTGACTGCAGGGAGAGCAGAGATGTAGCTGAACTGGCTTGGAAGCAGTTAGCCCAGCTTGCCATAGCAATTTAGTAGCACAACTCAGTGTTCCTCTTCTCTTGGTGGGTAGAAAAGCCAGTGCTGCCGGCTTGGCTGTTCCCTTTGGGGTGTCAGACTTTGATGTCAGCTGCTAGCCCAGGTCACCCTATCCCTGCTGCTCCTCGTATGACCATCCAGGAGCTCACTTCAGGGCTTGGCTCCACTCTCTGCCCTGCTAGACTCCGTGTTCCCAGCACAAGCAGCTGACATGTGCCACCATGGTCCTTGTCCTGCCAGCAGCCAGGAGTTTACGTGCTCAGGAGCTGCTGTTTCCTCTCTCAGTGGTAAGCAAAGACCAATCATCACATGTCTTTTACTGAAGGACTTTGTCATCCATTTTTCTATGTCATAAAACTGCTAATTATGCAGTACTTTATTAGCTGTCTGTCTCCTATTTCCAGCTCTCTGGACTTTTGGCAGCATCGGGGATCATTCCGGGGGGCTGGATGTGGGGTCAGCGTGTTGTTTCCCATTATTTCCCTTGTCCAACAGGGCTCAAGGTGTCCCTTTCCTCACCGCTGCAGAAGGTGGAGGTCAGCACTGCCTCCAAGTGCCAGATGGCACCACCATTTCTTTGCTCTTCCTGTCCCAGATGACAACCCCTTTGCATACGTCCATTCTTGAGGAGCCCAGTGCTCTCATGCTGGTAAAAATACCATCTTTCAAGCTTCACCTAGAGCTGAGCTGCAGCTGAAGAGAGGAGATCGTTCAAGTCAGCTCTGCTGTGCTTGGATTGAGTCCAGGCTTGAGCTGGAAATCCAGCTGACCTCTGGATTGACTTCATGGGGTGACAGCACCATAGCATGTTGAACGACTCCTCTCAACCCCCCCTCATCTTTCAGCAATATTGCCTTCCATTATGGTCCTGCCATAAAGCCTCAACTCAGCAAAGTGAGCACATCAATTCTGGGTAGCACAGGGAGTAAAGTGTTCGATGCTCTGGTCTGTGTCTTCTGATCCATCAGCACAAAATTTGTGCTGCTCCTGGCTTTTTCATTTTGGGGCTAGCTTGTTGAGTGCTTCATTTCCAGTAAAAAGCCCAGGAGTCTCCAAACCAGGGATGCAGTGGAAGGAGCTTGGGTTACTGATATTTATCTCATGCTCTCAGCAGAGGATTGTAACAGGAAAACTCTCATGGTAGAGAAGCAAAACCAGTAACTAATCCTGCCTTTTCCCTCCAAGCCAGTCTCCACATTGCTGCCATTACGCCAGAGAAACCCTTGAAAGAGAGAAACCAAAGTATGGCTGCTGGAATCCACATATGCATGAAAGCACAAATGATTTCCAAGGAGGCTTTTATCTTCTTGGTCCGTGCTTTATTTCTGAGCATTTCCCTGCTGCAGTGTTACTGTCACTCAGTTCTGCTCTCCTTTATCTGAGGAGAGCTGCCCTTGCAGTATGGACTTCAGGAGCTGCACTTTTGCTGACGGTGGAGACTGAGATATGGAAGACTTTCTTCCTTGCTGCAATAAAGGTATTTGCTCAGAAATTACAAGTGTGGTTTGTCTCATAACGGAGGCTGGGGAGTGCACTCTGTGTTTCCCATATAAACATGGTTCCTCCAGTAGCTTAAGGTTATCTCCAGCAAACATTTCCCATGGGACTATGAGAACTCTCCATTAGTTGCTAATTGCTGGCCCAACACCTTCAGCCACCAGCAAGGCTGAGGGTAGAGCCCAGCCTCCACTAGCTACCCCAAGGAGGATTGCTGAGGGGTGGGCAAAACCAGAGGGTTTCTACTCTGCCCCTCTCCAGGCATTTGCCTTTTTGACCTCTGACTAAAGGTCCTAAAATGTGCCGCCAGCTTGCTGTGCACCGAGAACCAGCATTTACAATGGTTCAGAGGTGCTGAGTGCTCAGCTGTTTAGGGATGGTTGTGTCAATGCAGGATTGTGTCCCAGGTGAGCAGCTGACACAACCCTTTTACATGGAAAAAGAGACAATCTCTGGAAGCAAAGCTGAAGGAAGAAGCAGACATCCCACTAAGACAGCAGCCAGGGCTCCCTATCAGATGGGCAAAGGGAACAGACATGGCTCTGTGCTTTCTAACCCCTGGGGGCAGGGGAGGAGACTGGAAAGGAGTGAGGAGGTTGGAGAGAAGGAACAAAGTACAGATAAAAGCACCCTGGTGTTCACCAGCCCCTCTGTCCCAGTTTTCTGCAATTGGGACCAGCCCTTATCAGAACTCAGTTATTGTTATCCCCAGCTCTATTACGTGGGTTGCAATTGGCCATCCCTGCCTCAGGAGCTGTGAATCTTTTTAAAGCATAATGACCTGAAAAGTGACTGACTGGCATTGGGAAGAACTGCTGATTGTCTGATCCCGTCTGCCTCCAGTGAACCAGGAAAAACATTTCCAAGAGAAATGCTGACACAGACAGAACTGTTCACTGAAACCAACTCGGTCCTGGTGCCACTGGATGTGTGCAACCAGGTAGGGCTGGGATCTAGAGAGCTGTCACCAGAGGGGATACCAGCACAGAGCTGAGGGCATACACACACACACACACACCACTGCCCGAGACCAGCTGCCCGCTGTGCTGGAGCAGAAACACCTCCTCGTTTGCTGCCGTGTTTTGCCAGCCTCAGGATTACCCAAGGCACAACCTTCCTCTTGCTTTTACTTTTGGTGACTCTTTTCCTGTGGACTATCCTTCCATAACTCTTCTTTCTACACGCCTGGAGAAAGGAAAAAAACCTTTTCTGCTTGTCCAGAGGCTGTTTCCTGATACCAGTGATCAACAACTGACCAGAGTGGTTTCCAGCAGCAGGCAGTTTGTGTGGGCTGGCACAGCGTGGCTGCTCCATTTCACTTGTTGCCGTGCCATGTGTGATCTGTTCCTGTCCCTTGGCACACCGTTCTCAGCCTGTCTTCCCTCTGCTGACGAATTGTTTGGGCTTCCAGGCACACGCGTTGGCACGCTGATTTATGAGCTCCCTGGCTTTGCAATCTGTTGGGGTTTCACCTTCCCCTCATTGCTGCGCTTCTCATGCTTTTGGCCTTTTCTGTTGGCAGGGTGTGCGAGTCCTGGCACCCTCCGTTTGCAGCTCCTCAGTGGTCTGGTTCCCCTCCGCTGGCAAGTGAAACCCTGTCAATGTGCCACTCACCTGCCAGGCTCCCTGTTGGCAATTCATTCCTCTACAGCCCCAGCTGCTCGGTCTGTCCCCCCACAAGCTTTTATGTTCTTGTTCTTTTATCCTGCAAAATCCATAGAATCATTTTGGTTGGAAAAGACCCTTGGGATCATGGAGTCCAACCATCAACCCCACTCTAGTGTAGGTTCTCCCCTGCACCATCTCCCCCAACACCACATCTAAATGACTCTTCAACACATCCAGGGATGGTGACTCAACCCCCTCCCTGGGCAGCCTCTTCCAATGCCTGACCACTTTCTGTGAAAAATTCCTTCCTAATGTTCAGTCTAAACCTACCCTGTTGGAGCTTGAAGCCATTCCCTCTCGTTCTGTCACTAATTACCTGCAAGAAGAGACCAGCACCGACCTCTCAAAAATGTCCTTTCAAGTAGTTGTAGAGAGTGATGAGGTC